>WURS02448105.1:0-32230 GCA_011762765.2 Rhinocypha anisoptera
TTATATCTGTACATGTGCCCTCCCCCCCCAAGAATCTAAATGAAAAACATCAATTGAATCTCCGTTCTAAATAAAATTGGGTATTAACCGTTAAAAACACGGGGTGGTACACACACATACAGATCGTTCGTCGACACGTTCAAATATATTCTTGAGTACTTTTTTGTTCCTTTCATTATTTTCTCTACGTACTCTGAATATTAGTAATGACAATTTCGCCTCGTCGCCGTAAATATTTTATCCGTGAAGCTCTATACACCTCGATTGGAGGAGCCTACAACTGTGAAGAATTCATTAAATATTTATTTTTATATGAAAGTCCTGAGAATGCTTCAATTGTATTCGCGACTGCTGTACTTGGCAGATTACGTGGAATTGCGCCCTCGGTGAATGTGCGTCGCCATCCTGGAGATGCCCTCCCGGAAGAAGTGAAGGGTCGTCGCTAATGAGAGTGCCATCGTAACATGAGGATGGCGAACATGTCGCACAAATATATATTGAAAAAGGTTGTTTTAAAAAATACAAGGCCGTTGGCGAAACTATAGGTGACGCTTCCTCCAAGGCTTCATTGCGATGAAGGGAGTACTCGGGGGTCGAAGAAAGGAAACACAAAATGGACTATGGAAGGAGAGGAGGGGGGGGGGGGAGAGAGAGAGTCGGCAAACACGCGGCGGGAAAACTTATCAAGCGCTAATAATACACGGGGTTCCAGCGAGCATTTGAGTGAAGGGAGGAGAGTGGGCAAGGGAGATAATGGAGGAGTGAGGAAGCAAACGCTGAGGGGAGGGGGTGGATGGAGAACGGAAGGGTAAGGAGTCGGGAGAGAGAAGAAAAGAGAGAGGAGGGTGGTGGGAGGGGAGGGGCAGGGATGGGGGTGACGAACGAAGAAAGAACGGTGGAGCCCTTTCCGCCTGGTCGGGTGTTTGAGAGGAAGGGAGGGAGAGACGAGAGAGAGAGAGAGAGAAAAGAGAGGAACCAACATTTCCTTCTTTGCCCCGCACTCCAAAGCAAGAAGTTGGCCTGGAAATGAAAGGAGAGGGGGTGGGGCGATGCGAAGATGCGCTCGCGATATAACGACCGCGCCGAGCGATTCTCGCTCGCATTGATATCCCAGGGGGAGCACACGTTGGAAGCTGATGGGAAGATGTCCTGTCGTTAAGAAGTCTCGTGGTGCCATCTCTTTTGGAGAGATGTAGCCTCTCCTTAAAGAGGTACGCAGAAATATCTTCACGGAAAAAGGGGGATTCGAACAGCAAGTTCGACATTTTCGTGTATCGGACTGGACGTGTTGAATATCGATCACGACCGCCCTCGATATTTCGACTTTGTGGCCGCCAATCGAACGTAATCGACCATTTCGATGAAATTGTGTGGATCTAATACAGTAGTAATCGCCGCAGTATTTTTTGTCTGTACTGCCCAGAACCCTTTAAAAAAAAAAAGAAATAACGAAGCCGTTCGGTGAATACCCTATAGTCAAGTCTATGCTGTTTTTAATTACATTACATTGGAATGTATCAGTTGAGAAGCAATGGGCCAAACTGAAATAAAAAATTACTTCTTCCGAACACCAGGTACTCCGATCAGTTATCGATGGATAAGTCTCGAGAGTCTTTCTTGCCCTCCCAGGCACTTTTTCATTCTGTCCTCGGGGTTCAGTATTTTCTCGTGGGTCCATTGCAGAGCATGAGTCGGCCATAAGTCGTGCAAAGCGGTTGCAGACGAGGGAGGATATAGCAAGTGAGCCTCCCTCCGTGTTACGTAACGTTTGGAATGAGATAAGAAGTATGTGATCGCGATGTTTTTTTTTCCACCTCGTTCCGCGCAATACGTAGTACGTCTCACTTCGGTGGCTGGGCCCATATAACCACGGGCTACTACGGAATGTTTTCAATCAATAAACTTCCAGGGAAAAAGGAACCCATTTTTGTCAAGTGTCGCACCGCCTCATGGAGAGCAGCGGACAAGTGCTTCCGGTCGGATTTCCGCTACAATGGACGCCTTTCCACCCGATACGTATTGATCGAAAAGTTTCGCAATAAATGTCGAGTACCCACCACTAGGCGGCGAAGACAGACACAAACGGAGAAGGAAATAAAAAGAGAGAGGGAGAGAGACAGCTATCTCGGTCAACTGCCGTAAAATAATAGTGACGGTGTAACTAACTATAACTGTAATATCGCGTTATAATTTTGCTCTCCCATTAAGATATCCACCTCAATGTCTTCTTTCAGCACGGACCACCTCCTAAATAGTTTTCGATGTAGCCTGCAGGTGTGTGGTTAACATTTGACGAATCGGATTCGTCTGTCACCGCATTGATTGGCTTCAACTCGGTTCTTTCAAATTCATATTCGTTCAATGTCGTACGGGTGTCGGGAAAAAGGAAAAAAAACAGCATGCAGGACGAGTTTAGAGCGAAGGCTCACTCATTTCGAACAGACCGCGGACGCACACAGGAACAAACCGCGGACGTAGTAAATGAAGGAATCAAGATAATCGTCACGACACAGGCAGTATTGGGGCGCGGGAGTTTCCTCTATTTACCCTGATTGAGATCGGAAACGGGTAAGTGCGAACATTTGAACTGCGGACGACCCACACCTTGATGAGGAGTTTAGTCGCAACAATACTCTCCTACGCTTGTGAAGCGACCCAAGACCGTGCGTTGCGACGGAGAGGACATGCCGATGGCGCGCACAATGGAATGTGTGCCTCGTCTCCATATTTGCCCAAGAGGCAAAGAGACCAAGGTCTCGAAGGTGGAATACCATTGTCCTGGACAAAGTCCCATTCTCGACAAACTCATGAATACCCCCAAAAGGATACCGACAAGAAGCGGTGAGTAATAGTGGTAACGGTGGGATTACACGAGAGTATACGACGCAAACACCGCCGAATACAAGTTGTCGGATCGAGAAAGCTTCGGACGTGACTAGCCACCACGCGTTGAAGAAAACGGTTTACTCTTACAGTAAGCGAGATTTTCCATTAAAGATTAGGGCATTGTGATAATTGAAGACCTACCGTGGAGAAAGCATATTCGAGAAACTTTCGGGATAGCAAATAACAAGTTAGGATTCATAAAAAGGATACTTGGGATAAATTGACTGAGAAAATAAAAAGATGGCTGTTTTTTATACGCTTCTACGCCTCACGTAGAGTGAGGGTGTGTATGGGACCTTCATGAGGTAGGATTACTTTTGGAATTACATCGGGTGCATCGCGGAGGAGAGAGATTTGTGAAAGGTTATGATCATAAGAAGCAGTATAAAGTTGTTACCGTAGCAATTAGGTTGAGAGACACTGGTTTAGGGTAGATTGAAATACTAAATGTGAAATTGCAAGTTTCGGGTATTTTACGAGGAGTTTAAATTCGTATTACAATCCCCGACTTACTGTTGTATATCAGATCACGTATCGTAAAATCATAAGAGATAGATTGGAGACCGGATAGATTTAAAATTTAAGTTTTGCCACGGACGATTAGAGAACAAAATAGATATGGAAGCAATCGCGAATGGGGTAACTAGAGGAGGAAAGGCAGTGTGGTTCGCAACCTCCTTCATTGATGTTTTACAATTAATTGTAAACGTTGATCCTGCATGAATGAATTATTGAATGTTTCTGCACGAAAGGTGTTGTTATCGTACTAAATGCATGTTCGCTGGTAGGTACTGATGCTAGGTGCGTACTCACTCCCTGCCACACGCCCTCGCGGCGACTTGCAGGGCATTTCGTGGGCGTATGTATTGTAGGGTATTTCGCAGGTAGTGTCTGTAGGTGATGCGGAATGCGAGTTGCATAGGTCGACTTACGCGATATTTGATCGTGCCCAACGCACTGCACGAATTATTTCCAAGCACTGGATGCAGTGCTCGCGTCCGGTGCTCGAATCTAGGTCGGCGGGGGCTGGACAGTGTGTGTTGTACGGGAGGGGGGGGGGAGGGGCAGCAGCCTCTGAAAAGAGGGCCGGCTCGTTAACCGGACGTCTCCGACGCCACCACTGGCGGGCGACGGACAGACGGGGCGTGTCCTCCCCCTCCCACACGTGAGGGTATCCGCGCCGTCCTTGGAGCTTCCGGCGAAAGAGCGCGAGGGGGTGGGAGATACATACACGCGCTCGGCCACACGGCGACACTCCCTCCCGACCCCGTTCACCGCTGACGATAACGTGGTGCACGTTGGATTCAAGACTCCGACGACCATGTGCACGGAAGCACCAATCGAGGCACTCGACCTGGCCGAAGCGCGTTCATCTTAACAAACATCACGACGACGAGGGCAGGAAATGAATGTACCCGAGTTTTTTATTTTGCGTCGCTCAAGGGGCCGACCTGAAAGGTAACGGAAGTCGGTAAAGAGTCGTTCGTCGAGAAGCATTCATCCAGTCACCCCAGGAGACTCGAGATGCACCCATTACGGCACGGATTTATAATTCACAAAATTGAACATTTATTTACGAGGATTTTTTGGAAATATGTACATGGCCATTATTTCGGCGAAGCGGTTAAAAAGCGTGGCCAATAGTATACGTATTTGATTCCGGATATGTTTTCCAAAACAATTAGGAAAAAATATTTCCAATAGCACTGAGGTTTCAGTTTTGTGGGTGAACTATTTGAGGTGATTGAAAAACTATGGCGCACTCCATTTTTCTTTTAATATTTTTATACTTCTACAGGTAGTTTTCTCATGCGTTTATTATATAAATAAATAATGGAATCTCTCTTGCAAGCTTGAACACCACAAATGTCTAACCGACACGAGCAAAAAGGTTAACCCAGATTCTAACTGAACAAAATTGTCAATGATGAATGTCAAAGGTTGTCATAACTCAACCTCTGACCTCAAATTTATATTTACAAATGAATGACAACAACTGTGAAACTAAAGTAAAATAACTAACGTATTTTAACTAACTAAAGTAAAATAACTAACGTATTTTACTTTAGATATACAGATCTGCCAGTGAATGCTACAACTAACTGCTTTAATTTCCCTCTTCAGCTAATATTTTATATAGAACTTATAAGTTTAAAAAGACAAGGCAAAACATACAGAAAGCAGAGAGAAGGGTGAATTTCCCTTTAAAGCCACTGATGTTATCTTTCTCAATGACAGTGAATCAATAAGATATATACTCAGCTTTCGCTACATTCAATTTCATCCCCCAAAATGAATGAGAGCCAGGTCAGCAATCTGGAAAAGTCTTATTTATTTCACGTTACCTCTCGGGGGAATAAAACAAACACATGTGCATACATTCACAATAAGTGAGACCCACTCGCATTCCAACTATGAACAGAACTGAAACTTTGCAACACAATATGAGCAAAATCGAACACTGCAAGCTCATCACATCACCCGCACACGCGCTGCGGAAGGCGGGCCCTTTGATTTATCGCTTATGGGACATTGCAGCGTTCCTCTTGCGGGCTCATGAATTCGATAATGTTCCGATCACCACACGAGCGACACATAAATAAGGAAACTACACGCACCGAGGTTCAACGAAGCGGCCACACGAGCGCTCTTTGTCCACTTAACTGCAACGCGACAGAGCGGTTGATTGAATCGCGACACGGCAAAAATTGAAAGTGTCCGAACTCCACGAAAATATGCTCGCATAAGGGTCAATGCTTATGTCTGGCCGCGAGGCCGAAGGGGGTGAATGGGTCACGGCCCTGGGCAAGTTCGAACGTGTCCAACGCTGGACCTATCGGAGCAAGGGCATGTTATCAGCACCTGCTCCATTATCATACCGGGAACGGCGTGTCGCACGTGCACTCTCGTAAGGAGGGGGGTGTATGACGCCACGACGACACCGCACCATTGGAAGCACGTCCGACATTGCATCGCAGTGGCGCGTATGTCACGCACGTCGTGATCCTGCTCCCCGCTGACGGGAAGGATCATTCCAAAGCGGGTGGGACTCCGGGGATCGGTCGGACGATACCATAAAGTTAGCGTAACGAGTTTCGCCAAGCGATTGTTTGACACAATTAACCTGCAAACGAACCAATTGAAAAAGGTTCCTCAGGCGGAAAAAACGAAATGATTTTTACAGGCTATCGCTGGCGATGAAACTGACTAGGCGATTTCATGAAGCGGAGGAAAACTATCAACTTTCGACGGCTTGCAGATAGATGAGATGTGTAAAAAAAAAACAAGAGTCCACGACTACCGCGTCGGTGAGAAAAGTGATCGGTGATCTATGTGTTTAAAACCAGCTTTTCTTCGAGGCGGTTATTTTTTCGCAAATACTAATTTCAGTGGGAATTACGTGGGAGTCCCGGCATGTATGCAATCAAAGATTAACAGTGCTCTAGAGATGGGAACTTCCAATTCGATTCACTCGGAAATCGATTACTGTAACAATATTCCCCTTTATTTTGAATTCATTATTTTCATCCGATCCGGACTAGATTCGTTTCTAATCCGATTCGAACTAGTCGTCATTCCGATTCAATTACGATTCTGATTCAGTTATGGTTCCCATTCAAATGTTATTCTGATTGAATTTTGATTCAATTACGACTATGATTTAATACAATGCGATTTTATCCGGTTCTTGCTCATATTTTGGCCGCAAGGTGTATAAGACGATGATTTCATCCTTCCAGCTGTTTTTTACTTTGGAGAGTATCAAAAAGGATCATCTAAATTTCGTGTTAATGTTGTTTGAATATTTTTGCAGGTAAGTTTTGTTAAAAGACAATAATGACCAACATGTGTAAAAACTTTTAAAAAGTAGTATGGGGAATCCATGGGCTTAATCTATTTGGTTATAAATTGAGTGCAAATGCAAACTGAATGACCATATACTCAAATATTTATAGCAAAATATTTTGATCTCAAAAGTTATACTTTGAGAGGGGCTACGATGGGAGATAAAAATTCCCATCGTGAACACATCATCAAAAATGCTATTCCCTAATATGGCTGATTGAAGTTCCAATTGTTGAAGTCCCCCAAGGGATAAAAACTACCGCAAAATTAAAATCGGGTAAAAAAATAATATAGTATCTAATATAGGATTAATTTCTCGAATCAGAAAGTCAGTAAACTCTGGAAAAAAGGTATATATTAGCACTAAGAATATTACTAACTTATCAATAAATTCCAATGTCCTTACTTACAACAAAATATTTTAATACAGTTCCTTCGAACTACTGTTTATCCGTTCATTTAGCTTATGACTTAAAAAATGCAAGTATTTTCGCAGCAAAAGCGAAATTAACGTCAATTTAATTGCCTTAAAAATTATCAGGTTGGATTAAGCACGTAGAAGTAAAAATGACATGGAATCACGTGCTTTCCAAATGTAATTACTTGACAACATATTAGTTCAATCCATCAGCATGTCAAATGATTTCTATACAAATCGCATGGATTCACACAATGTGATTACAATGGAATCACTCTTAGAAATCACCCATCTCCACTGTGATCCCGCCTGCGGCTTATGCAGAAAAAAATTTCCCGATTCCTAGCAATTCTGCATATTTTTTACTGACGCCGCCTGCTCGTATTACACTCTTTAAACAGAATACACTGCTAAGACTAAAGACACACAGCCCCATAAACCCTGAAACATCAAGTGCAACCGACAAAAAAGAAATTTGGCAAGCCTCCAGGATAAGATAAATGATCTCTGAAGAGGCATAAATATTCTTGTAATATGTGATACCGAAAAAAAAAGCCTTAAGGATGATATTCAAGGGGATAGTAACTTTATGATGTGGGAAACACTTGCAGATTCGGCTTCGACTGTTATCCCTCTCCATAGATCCAGTGTGCTCTCCCTGGTATAAATGCGATTCATTATCCTAATCTAACACTTTCCAGGCACTTACTCGGTAGGGAGTTAGATACAAATCTGCGATGAGTGAATATGCGTATCGTAATTGCGTATCAAACGATAGGGTGGGCTCGACTCAGTTCTGGCATAAATATACGAATAGTATTTTCTTTTTTTTACCAAGGTCGTCAGTTATTTTGTGTCACATCCGCAGTCTTTGCTCCAAACTTCCTTTCGTTCACATTCTCCCTCACCACTCTCTCCAAAATACATCCCGGACCCTTTAGTTTGGCGTTTCAACAATAATATTTTGGTTCGCAAACAAACTTTCATATTTTGAAAGGCTTCCTTTCGCGAGTTAATTTTTAGAACCACTTATAAAGAATATTTAAACTTGCAATTACTGCATGGGTCAAAACGGTCTCCCGAGGTAAGTAACTGGGAGCTTTTGTTCAAGAAAATATAAGAAATCATTCATTCGGATACAAACACGATGGCACCTTGATATTCTACTCAGTATCAATGGGGCAACTATAACTTAAATGAATATTTTAGCCAGCTTGGAACTAACTTCTGCGTATCTGGTAAATACCCGAGTAGATGGATTGCGTGATCAGGGATATTCGAACACTCAGATTGGAACTGTGTTCGTTAGAGAGACAATAAATTCGACGTGACATCAATAATAGCGGTATGCCGCCCCAGACCCCCATAAGGACGCCTAATGGGGGTTGGCTATTAATGGGACGATTTTAATCAATTCGATACAACAGAGTGAATCGCGTTGAAAATTGATGCCCGGCAAAATACCCGCGGTGATCCCTCTTAAGAGGATCCAAAATAAAATAAATCAGTGCTCACAACGCTTTGATATTAATGAAAGTATTCCCTTGATTGAAGCATGTACTGCATGACTGATACTTTATAAAATTGAACTTGGGCACAATCAACAGCGAAGCCGTTTGGGTTTGATGTACACATAAAAGTCTAAGGAAGACAGCTCCAAGATGCAAGGAAGTTTGTATCTATCAAACGAAAAGAAACACTTGAAAACTTTAATCGATTCAAATTTTCGCAGTCCATGCCTGTTGCCAAGGATTTCTGGTTTTCCTACGACGGAATTCGGACTTTCACCCACATTTCTTCTCCTCCGATGGAATCTTCGTCAGTATTTTCGCATTCTTCGGAGAAACATTATGAATTCAAGCTGGAACTAGGAGTCCACCTATAATTATAATTCAAAGTAACACTGCTTCTGCCTTATGCGTATGCATCATGTGACTTAGAAGAAATGACTCATAATCAAATGCTTCTAATTTACGGAGATTTCAACTTTTTATCTTTCCAAGAAATAGTGCGACCACGTTTCTTTCCGAACTTTAGAATCATATATATATTTATATAGATATTAGTTTTGACATGTAATCGGAAGGTCCCGGGTTCGATTCCCGGTCATGGAAAATTTTTTTCAAGCAATATACAATCCCATGATGTTCGTCCTTATATGTTTCCTATCCTAATTTTACCAATACCTATTCCAGATTATATATATAATATATATAAATACAATATATAAATATATATGTTTTTTATTTATATATTGTTAAATTGGTTTCAAAAGAGAGATGAGTACATATATTATTCCGCACATCTGAGAGGAGGTAGGACTAACGGTTACTTAATTTTCGTCTCTATTCGCGAGTGATCCGTTGGAGTAAAACCAGGGCTTCACGAGAGGGGTCCCAGTCGCTTCATCATATCTCGGTGCTGCAAGCACGGAACCACTTACTCCACTTATCCAGCTCAAAATAATACCGAGGAAGGCGCACGTCCCATTAGCAGGCAGAGGACTGGCGCCGTAGTTGCAGTCGGCCGGATTCGATCACGTGGTCGTCTCTATCGATACATCACGAAACATCGAATATATCACGTCACTCTTCCACGAAGTGGATGAGATAAAATAGAAACAGGATATGTTTTCGATGAGTTGAAGTACGCAGGCCCTCAAACACTCCAGGGTCCCACTTCATTTTCCGTAGGATTTACATTACGCTCATTAAACCCCGCCACATCCAACAAAAACATTCAAGAGCTGGCTGAGATATTAACATTATAAATTATTCATGACGCAACGGGCAACAAGTGTATTTATTATTTTACAATGGTGAGTCGCGAGAACCATGAATTTAATCTTTCGTAGAAATTAATTGCTGTCACAGAGAGCACGGCATCAAATCCTAGCGGATTTAAGGTTTAAAAGGCGTGTGGTCAGCATGTCCAGACCCCATTGTTGTTTTTCACTTATTTGCGGTGACATGATGCTGCTTGCGCTTTGGCCGCCTCGTCCGAGCAAGAGTCCCGCGTCCAAGGGAATTCGTCCGAACACCGCGCGACTCCCTTGCGACAGCGCAGTGGATTTCAACTCGGGGTTACGCCTAATTAATACCAAGAGATTTGGGGCAATGGAAAGGTGCCTGCCTCAACAGTAACATTTCCGCTTTTTCAATTTAGGTCTGCATTTCCTTTCTGGGAAATACACATTCACGGAACTCTCATGGGTAAATATACATTATATTTACCAGCGCAGTTTCCTGCAGTTAAAAATTATAAAACGTCGTGATTTTTTTATATTGTGAAGAGCGTTTTCAGGTGGCTATAAGCGTGGAATATTTTCCGCATTCCGATTCCGCGCCGATGGATTCGGGGAAAGGAAACGGAGAAGTGAACTTGAGTAAATACCAATGGGAAGAACGACACGATGTTTGTGGATGATTATTTTTTTTCAACGAGCCTCCCACACACATATTGTTGAAAGATTTATTTTTGTGCTTCGTTTTCGTTTATCTCCTCCACATTCACCAGTTTTTAGGAAAAGGACATATACGTATTTCCGAGGACCGTTTGTGAATGACGCGCGGAAAAAAAAAATTCCCCGAGCTGGGATTTTAAAAGTCCTCCCGAGGAATCTGCTGACACAGCACGTTTATGGTGGAATGTTTATCTATTATGTTGGGGATTTTGGAGCAGCATGGAGCACGAATATTGCTCCCTAATGAAAATTGTTGCAGGAAGATCGGTCGGCAACGGGAAGATGATGACGTGTCTAATATTGGATGGTGGAGTTGGACCTTAATTTCTAACTCACAAATAAGTTCCTTGTAACCTCCCCCTCTTATGTACGCTCCTTATACAGAGCTAGTTCAAAAACGAATATCATGCCTACCGTATACACTCGTGTATGCTAAGACCTTGTCCTCTCACAATATTTCTACGAAAATATTATATTGCATTCATGAGCGCCGTGAGCGGTTAGACCGTTGATTCCCCGCAGGATCGACAAATATTTTTAACACCAAGCAATGATGCTGAAACCTCCAATTAATGACTCTCGCATAATTCAGCTTTCAATTTTAGCCCATAAAATTGACCTTCAATATTCGAACTATATACAAGTATCTCATATACTAGTCATTCTCATCACATCACATAGTAATTCTCCCATTTAAATAGTTCGATTCGTCGACAAATATTAATCGGAAACACAGACCATCTCTTCGGACTGAATGTTTCGCAACTCCCCGGTGTGTTGTGCTAGTTTAAGTCTCCCTCTGAGCTCCCATCCCATAATTAGGGCTTCCCAGCAAATTTGGACTGTAGAATAATGTAGTTTAAAATATATAATGAACTTGTACATGACAGGTCAATGACCTGATACCGTTTTCTCTAAAACGTCACGGCTCCGGACTAAAAATAATCTGATCTACTTGAGACCGAGGAAAGAAACATATTTAAAATTATTCGCACTCGAAGAGCAAAAAATACACATAAGCTAGAAATTTGCACCCTTCATTTTGCCTATGTCAGTGTGACTGTGTGATCCAGCACGAACAATTGCGCTCGAGAGCAATTTCAGAAACAAAGGGCATACCAGCTTGAAATTTAGAGCTTGTTCTCGCATGCACAAGGAGAGGGCATGGTTTACTGCGGTAACAGAATTGTAATTTCATTTTTAGTTTAAAAAGGTCTCATTTCACATCCACGGCCAAATGCACGAGCTAACAGTGGCAGTAAAAATTCTCACATCTAGGAAGGAAAGCGGAGTTTTCTATTAAGCGGAATCCACTAGCCATGAATAAAATGAATTGGAACCATTTTCTATAAATTCTAGGCGTGGCGCGGTGGAATTGAAAGATAATAATAAAGAAGTGATAGCACTTTTCCACTGTTAGTTAGAATTTATTTTCACTGATGAATGGATGATGGAATATGAATGTAGCGGAATTTACAGCAGCACCAGGGGTTATCAATTCGAATACCGGTTTGCAGCAAATCTTTAATTTGTATTCTTCCACCTGCCAGGTTTTCCTTCACCTGTTTCTTATACGCCATCTTTGGACAACCTCTTAGAGTTCTCTCTAATACGGTCATTACTAAACTATAATCCACAAATGTGTGTGTTATTAGTTTCTCTTTTTTCCCGTATTCTCGGAATTGAACTGAATTATCACTTAAAATTCCGTCTTCTACAACGCTGCTTAAAGAAAACTGCGGGAAGTAGCTAAAGTACACTGAAAGTGACATGTAAAATGCCTCACAGCTAAGCTAATTATCCGTAAGTCAAACTTTTTGATTTTACAATGCATGGGAGATAGAATTGGTCTTGTGATTTATAATTGTGGGAGGGGAGAACGAATGTTTAAATCTGTCACCGATGCAGTCTAGCTTGGCAGTGCAGTTGACCTTACTGTTTACCGTGCTTAATTACTGCGGGAACGTGATGATTGCCCCAAAATCATGAGTAGTCAAGTTTTTTTTTTAAGTTTAAAAGTCTTAGCATTGCTTGTTGCATCGCCTTCGCATCGCAAAAAGGCTCCCATCCTTTATGCCTCAAAAACGAACCGTCACGCTTTTTCTTGGAACTTTATCCAATTCCTTAATTAAAACTTTCTCCCATCGATCCCAAATACCTCTCCTGGGGGTCAGAGGGGTGACCCAACTGAAGCAAAATAACAAATCTTTGTTATTTTGCTTCAGAGCTAATCTAAAAAATCTATAATTAACAATTCGTTCATTAAATTTGCCAAACACGTAGGCGAAATTTTTGTTGGAAGGGAAAAACCTTGGAATATAAAATAAGCAGATTATCAACACGTAAACGAGAGAGCAGGGTAAATATCTTGAAATGAAAATGAACATTAAAAAGAACCAAAGTAATGAAGTTTGAAATACAGGATGGAAGAGTAAAGATGGCAATACGCGGAGATCGACAAGCATCTTCCTTTGAGTAACTTGGAAGTTAGATCACATGGAATAGTTTGCCGAGACGATAAGATGTACAAACGCATATGGGAAAACAAAGTTAAGCAAAGCAATGCCTGACTGAAAAAACAATTAATATAGAACCAAGAACGGGCTTTGCAAAATGTTTTATCTGAACTGTGGTAGAGTATCTGAAATATGGTGAATGATGAGAAGGGGAACAAGGTCTTTAAAAGTTAAATATGAAGAAGCGCTGAAGGGAATAAACGAAGGAAGAGGCATAATGACAGCTAAAATAAAGAGAAAAGTGAGCTATGGATCTCTAAGTAATGGATAGTATGGTGAAAAAAATAATGGACGTAAAGACCGAGGAGAAAAGAGGGAGAGGAAGAAAATACATTTCGATGACGGAACATATGACGTTAAGCCGTAGAGGAGAGACGTTAGAAATACATTTCGATGACGGGAAGGTTATGAAGATCTCAGAGAGGAAGCAGTCCGGATGAATCCCGTCCGAGGGCACATTCACCCGTGACGATGACATTCTCATCCATTCAATCAAACTATATTCAGATTCTTCAACGGCTGAAGCCTCGCGTTGGTCCAACGGGTATGATAACGATCAGGAAAACTCCTTAGTGTTAATCGGAGATACTTAAGTTTAAAACATCGTAAAAGTTAAGCAATTTTTCTATAAAAAAGCAAATGCATAATTATAATTAATAACCGGAGAGCATTTTGAAATCACCATTAGATAAAGTGAAAAAATAATTGGAAACAAGAGTTTCGTTGCCTCCGATCCCCGCCCTCGCCTTAAAACACTCGGGCGCAGGTGCGAGGAAATGACTGCTTTATGGCATCGCGAGTTGTTTGTAAGTGTGGGGGGTTGGGGGAATAATTTCGACAGACACTCGAATACGTCAGCGAATGAGCGCTGATATATATATATATATATAGGGCACTTGAGGGGAGGGGTGTGGAGGGAGGGAGATAGAAAGAGAGGGCCGGAGAGAGGAGAGGGTGATGCAGAGGGAGAGCAAGGGGATTAAGAGAAGAGGAAAATTTACCACTCCCGATAAGAGGGGGCACGAGGCATCGCAATTTGGAGGGTCCCACTTCCTTTGGACGGATCTCCATCCTCCCATGCTATGGATCAAAATGAAAAAGATACACTGGAGGGAAGAACGTCTCTGCCAAGGTTCCCTCCGGAGTAAGGGGGGATTTTAAGAGTTAGGAGTGGGAGTGGCGAGTTTACGAGGGCCACGAGAGGGGGAGGAAGAGCGAAATGACTGAGATCGAGTGAACCAAGTGGACACGCCCCTTCCTGGAACCCTCTACCCTCTTTCAATCAAAAGAAATGGAGTGTGTATTTGTGCATGCATAAATAAACAAGCCTATACATATATTTCTTTATTTTCTTGTTAACAGGAGACATATTGAGACACTACAGTCAGTGGAAACTGTATCGGACGGGATCTTAGGAGGGAAGATCCCAAACATGATATATAATAGACTGAAAATGGATAATGTTGGAGTTAGGGACTACGAACCAATCTTCGGTTTGATAACCTATAACGATATATACATATATATATATATATAAGTGACGATATATGAAATAAATACATATATTTTTTTACTGATAGAATGAGAAAAACTGTTCAACAACTGTGTTAATATTTTTTCCTGGCGGAGAACGTCGGCCATATTTCAGCTTTTTGTGTCACTTTGTACTATTCTTGTGTATGGGGTGTGTATGTATATTTACATATGTAATAACAACTCTAGGATAGCCACAAAAAATATAGAGCATATGAAATAGAAAACTCACAAATCTCCAAATTTTTGGTGATCCCATCACCTTCCAGTGTGAGAGAGGAAATCGTCCTCCCCCCATTCCTTCTCTCTCTCTCCCTGGAAAAAAAGTGGTGCGGCCACCGAAAATTTGGGGTTAAGAGTATTCCTATCTTTGTACTCTATATTTTTTGTGATTGCCCTTAAGTTTTTCTTAATCACACATGTAAACCATTCAACGTTGATATAATATGTATATATATAGATATATACATACGAGTCACACGTATACACGGAGTCCGTCTCTCCCTACTGAAGAAGGTGGATGTACCAATAGAAGTTTCCAGTAAAGCAGTAGGTGTCATCTTTTTCAGTGTACATTTTCTACGATTTACATGTGCATTACTCATCTTAGACTTTCGTGATATATAAATAAGTAAATATATATATATAACACATACGTATATAAAATGACGCAGTTCGAAAGGAGGACACGGGTTCGAGAGGGGTATCAGAAAACGATTCATCATCCGATTACGCTCGGAAGTTCTCTTAAACTCCAAATATCGGTTTCAGAAAAAAAAGAAACTCACAGAGGAGCATCTGCCGGATGGTACAAAATGCGCGGCAGAGAGGAAGAAGGAAACCAGCGGAGTTTCGAACGAATTGCCTGGGGATATGACATCGGGTCCGCCTCTCAATTTCTTCCCAACCGTCTTCACCGTGTAACGGATTAAGGAGGAGGGGTAACCGTGAATAAGACTCCAGAAGCATGCCACAACTATCCACCGACGCCACGTCTTCGATTTTCTATCTTAGCGTCACATTTTACGAGTATGGTAATGGAATTGCTTCACTTTGCAAATACTTCAGCTTCTTGCACAGAATACTTTTTGACGTTCGTGCAGAAAACCTTGCAAGTACTTAAGCTGTGATTCAATTCACTTTTGTCGTGATTTTTCTCGAGCTTGCCGATGATTTGAATTGACACAAATATTTACAGTTAAATAATAATTAAAAAATGAATGATCTATGAACCACGGAGGAACACGGTTCCTCCGTTTCTCATGTACTCATTCCTTCGTTTCTCATGTACCGCAGTATGACACTCATTGAACAGCATAATGCATTTACGTAACATCTGGAGAAAAGAAAAGAAGCCGAACCAGGTCCTGGTATTGCTATAGCCGTATGGAGTAAAATCTATCTCTGATAGCTTAGGCATCTTATTATGGATGGATAAATTGGAGGAAGTCAATTGATTCTCTTAATTTTTCAAGAGGAGGAATTTGTGACTTGGGTTTTACAGGCTGTTTAGGTGCCTGTGAGGCGATCGGACTGCTTTGAATAAACAAGTTACAAGTTAACAGTTGCGAAAATTACGGAAGGAGGCAATGGGAACGTTGTTTTCACTTGAACGTCTCACGTGACCGGTCGTAAAAATAATTCGTTCACAAGATAGTACGATTCCAATTCTGCGGGGGGCATGGTTTAATGCCCATCGGAAAAGAATTCTCTTGCTGAAACAGAGAGTAATGAAAATGGAATGTATCTGGAAATCCTCTGGTTAATCCTAGATGGTTCCCGTAGGGCATAATTGTGGCCATTAGTGAGGACGAAATAACTGACTCAATGAGCAAACCTTGTTCCGGTGATTACGGGGTAATTGAGAGGACTAATTAAAAATAAAAAAGGATGAACAAAGTGAATTGGCACCGAATACGGATTTAGCATCGAAAATTAAAAAGAAACATTATTTGTGTTCACAGGCAGTAAACGAGAAACGGAAAAGTCCATCGAGTGTAGTAATAGACTCGTGTCGATATTTTTACAGCGTTTTTGTTTTTCGTGTTCAATTTGCTTAATGGCAAAAACACCAGAGAAAATCAATGCAACGACGTAAGTTTGAAAATGCGGTTTTTATAGAAAAAGAAGATTTAGTATTCATTCACTCTTAACTTGGCCATTACATCAGTCTCACACAGATCCGTGATAGGGAAATATTTTTTCTTTTTCTTTCGAGGACGGAAGGACTATTTTGTGAGGCACATACGTAAGCTTTTTCCTCACTTCTCAGGGCAGGTTTAAACGATCATAGAAAAACCGTATCGAATGGTAGTACACGTGTAATACACCATCAATGAGTAGTTTGAAAAGTTGCTTTTCGTTCGAAAGAAGTGGGTAAACGGTTCTCGCTAAAATTATTTTCGCATCTTCGATGTTAAGTACCGGCACGTTCATTTCTGGAAGTCGGCACGGTAAAGCAATGCACAGATGGCATCCATTCGATTCAGTGAAGCGTGAAACGAAACTTAAATGGAAGATGCGAAGCGAAGTTGAGTGAAACGAAACTTAAATCCCATTCCAAAGATCGCGGGTCCTAGCCAAACACATTTTTTTTTACCATTGTGAATTCACATTTTTACGCAAGAAAATACTCTCAAACATATCCATACGCACGTTCCCGTGCTAATACGATACTCTCCGTATCCTCCACGATAATCTGATCGGCTGGGACATGACGAAGACAAGGACTCCACCATCGGGTCTCCCGACTTCCATTTTGCGAAGGGTCATCACGTCCATCAACTGACGAATATTACTCGGGGTAGATACTATTAAATTCGACCGTGGCTAACGGACTGGCCTTTGTTTCAGCTTGAACGGTCTTGAAACACGGTAGTTCATCTGCTGGGAAACCCGAAGGCATTCGGAAACCACAGAACGTGAGAACCACCCAACGTAGGTGTCCTGCGAAGAAAAAAATAATATTTACGGGTAAGGTGCTGACTAGGTTCCCTTTTCAAACTCTGTATCGGTCCCCAAGTTTTCTAAGATCCGTAAGACGCACGAGGAAAAGAAATGAAATCGAGACTTTTCTAGGTGGATAATGTGATGGAGACATCGCGTGATGCCCTGAGGTTTTCTGTTTTTTTCCATTATTTCTCGATCACCGAAAGCTCGTGGAAAACATTTCCTGCAGGACGGGAAAAATTCTAACTTAAATCAAATTCGAGAAATAATGGATTTTTTTTGGCACCTTGGCCCAATTAGTGGGTAGATAGCCCATTCGCTGCTACTGAACGGAGGACCCAGATTCGATTCCAGACGATGACACTCCAGCAAATATCAAACCGTTTGATTTTATTGTTTCCAAAACTAACCAGGACAACCGAGTCGGTAAAGACACCGAGGGCCTTAATCCCTTAAGGATTTATGACGCCTCCGGGTTTAGAATGCGACAGGACCCATTTGCTCTCACGCGAGCAAAATGACATTCTCTGATTCTGGACCGGCGAGCTCTGATTGGAAACGCTTTCACCGCGCCGAGGAGGGGGAGAAAAAACAAATTTCGGCGGTCGCACAAAAAAATCGACCTTTCCGCGCCCTGTGGATCGGATGGGGGTTTGGGGGGTGGGGGAGGGACGACCGGAAGTCGATTGGGGGCAGCCAGTGGCGCCGTGCGACGCCCAGACCGACGCCGGACTGCGATGCACATCAAAAGGTCTTTGCCCGACGCCTCACTCTTTTGTTGGGTTCCGTGTTTCCGGCATAGGAAAAAAACGTCCCTGGATAATTCACTCCCGGAGCAAACAAATAAATGGATAATGGAGACCCGGCCAAATGAGGTCGACCGAAAACTCGCCAAATTTCCTCCGCGATTCCGGGGACGAATTGAAAATAAAACGACCGAGTCTTTCCATCGTGAACGCTTTCGAGCAAATCACCGCGGAGCGGAATGCGCTTCCGCCACTAATCACGGCCGATAACGAGGCAATCAACGGAGAACTGATTCGATTCGGGATTCCCCGTCCGATTTACGAAAACACGAAGAGAAAAATGTCCGGAGCAGAAGGCGCGGGCGGACGGGTGGGAGGCGGAGAGAGTTTTCGAGGTCGATTTCCCTGCACGTCCGGACGAATTGATGCTTTAACGAAGAGGGCACACCCGAGCGCCCCGCGCACTCGATCGCAGCACCGCGTGCTCCACACGAAGCTTCGAGTGATAATGAGATTTCGGTAATAAGATCAAGCTTGCATCGTTGCAGAGCTTAATGTTAATACCGAAATCGTACCGGCACGTTGAGAGCCCTCCCCCGCACGGTCCACTTCCTCCTGGCGCGGCTTGGTGCGATTGATGAGAATGGAAATGCACCCAAGGAGCGGAGGAGCGCGGGGTCCGACCGCGGGAAATACTTTTTATTGCGTCAAGAGGATGACGGAGAAGAATAAAGGATTAATTTTTAATAGTGAATTCAGTGGATTCATATATAGTATTTAATTTTTATAGTATTTAATAGTTAATTCAGTGGATTCATATATAATGATTAATAGTGAATTCAGTGGATTCAGGTTTCACTTCGTGAAAGTTGCCAATGCGCATAATGGACAAAGAACAACATTTTTAACCACAGACTTTATAAGGGTACTACGCGTTTCACGCATATTAAGGCAGTATATCTCCGTTGTTCTTTGTCTTTTATTCGTTCTAATAGGTGCTCTCCCAATTAACAGCAGATTCTGCATTGAAACTAACCCAGCATTATAGAAGGTTCCAAAGAACTATAAGTTCTTAAGACCCGTTTACGTTTAAAGTCGAAACAATAAAAATTTTAGGCTCTGCGTACTTTCAACTTTCTCCCTTCGTGTCGTCTAAATTGAATAGACCTTGCCTCAACTTCCTAACATTCTTCCTTCCAACAAATATTTCAGAAATCTGATATCTCATGGTAATATCACCACCCACTTTTCCTTTGTCCTTAGAATTTCACCAAAACCCACCTATCGTACCCTGCCACAAATGTTTTCTCTTAATTTATCTTCGTCTCTGTCTATTTTAGGTGAAAGAAGGACTTTAAAATCTCAATCTTGCTCCAAAATAAAGATTGTTTATCTATCTATTTTATTTTATTTATCTGTCTCCACATCCACATATCCAACACATCTAGTCTACTCTGTCCTTCATTCCTCAATGAACACTAATCTTCTGCCAAAGGATCCATCGCGCAAATACATATTCTCCACATTAATGCTTACGCTTTCGTTTTCCTTATGTAATTGTCAAAAATCTCTCCATTATTTTTTTCTCCTTGTAAATTCTTCCGACGCAAGTTCAAGTCTTCGTCTAAAAACACGTCTACTCTTGTTCATTCCCTTCAAAAAGGCGTCAAAAGTGACCGAAGTGATCTATAAACACTTATTTACATAATTCTACTTTGAATCGATTTCGTAGCTCGTTAAAAAGTTATGCGGTAAGATTCGTTAGGTCATTGAGTTATTAAAATATATACATTTTAAAACACCAACTCAAAAGGCAGAGGGCTGAAAAAAATTCAAAAGATGATGTAAGCTGGAACCTCCGTTCCGATATTAATACTTAAAGACAACGGAAAAGAATGTTAATTTCGAATTGAGAACGGAACGGTATTCTAAATAACTAAAATCGGTATTTTTAGGTAAGCAGATAGCCTATACAGTTCTACGGAGAGATGAAAGACACTGAAATTACACGGGGATATAAAAAGAAAAAATGGCGCGCGGTGGTCCCAAGCACAAAAAAGTAAGACACTGACTTCAAGTCACTAAGACAGTGGCGCGCGCACAGTTTCATATTTCGTTTTGCGGTCCGCGACAGAGGAGAGAAGATGAAAAAAGCATAATGACAACAACAAGAGCAACGCCGGCAAAAAAAAACGAGGAAAAAAATAGAGAAAAAATTTATTCGAGTGCACGTCTAAAGGAATGACCTTTTCCCCCAAAGTTAATCCTTTGAGCTTCAATTTCGAAAGACCCAGGAAAACACCACAACCGCCGAACATATTGACCCGCAAGGCCAAAAAAAAAGGGTAATCTCAAGGGATCGATCGAATCGAATTTCGTCGACTTTACGTTTCAACGTGATGGAGGGGGAGATCACGGAATCAACAGGGGCGAGAGGGGGGGGGGGTTATGGGGGACCGTTCACGACGAAACTGATTACGGCTTAGGATGTCTACTAAAGAAGGTCTGGATCGTGCCTACAAAAGATGTTAAAAAAAAGACTACAATTTCATTTTATTTTTTAGGTCCCAGCGTGAGGATTCGGCCGTAAAGGATCACTTCTTCGATTTAGTGCCCAAATATTCCGAGCAGAGTGTTTGTGTGGTTGAAAAGCGCAGAGCACTGCTAGTCTCGCACTACTATTGTACGACTTACAATCAGTAGGTCTTGTAAAGGTTCACATATCCGGGGTGAAGGAACCATTTCCTTTCTCAGTGAACCCTGAGGTGACACAGAAATCCCTGGTGTCCTGATAATTTTAAATCAGAGGTAACGCCCGGATTAAAATTCAATCCATTAATTCAGTAGAAAAACCAACCAAGAATCAGGCACAGGTGTTTGAGTTGAATTCGTTAAATTTAAGCTAATGTTATTCCCATGGAGATGAAAATTAATTTAAAGTATTGCACGTAACTATATTTTGCTATTTTGAATAAAACCATTAAAATTTTTCGGTGCTCAAATGTGAACGTCGATAAAATTCCACTCATTATGTCTTTGTTTTTACCCGCGAGTTTTTTATTGGAGTATTTTTCCTCATTTTCCTGGAACAATTTTTATACTACGTTCTCACTTTAACTTTCAGAGCGGAATAGGATGGCCTCATTAAAGGAAATGGAGATTAAACTATGATAAAAGTTCTGAAGTTCACCGCCTAATTCGGAAAAACTTTCTCTCTACCGGTGAATAACACTTAAGGCCTATTAACTTCTTAAGGGGGGAGTTAAACAAAACGGTAAATGAAAACGATAAATACTGAGAGCTCCCTCACTTAAATCGACTCATCTAAGTTAATTCACTAAGCTCACTATAATGGCTTAGCTCTAATGTAAGATAATATATAAAGTTACCTTAAAACAAGGTTTCACTTTTGAACTTTGCAAATAATGTAGCAAAATAACTTAAGTGGTAAAATAAAATAAACAAGATCTGTTAAAACTAACACTGTGATGAAAATCATGCATTATAAATGAAATTAGTGCCAAGGGAGTACATTTTCCAGTTTTGTGATCGCCAGCATTCTAAGTTCCATTCCGTGCACATCAGCGAGCAGCCATATCCTCCTTGTTGATGTCATAATCTCAACCAGGCTTGCTTATGACAATGAAGATGAAATCCCGATTAAATGTAATTCACCTGAAGATGACTTTACAAGTCGAAATCTAGGTCGTGTATAATAAATAATTTCATATGGAAAAACCAAGTGTTTTCATCTTCATTATGAATCGCTTCCACAAAGTAACGCCTGAAAATACCCAATTTGCTTATGATATTTCCGTGGAAGCGTGAATGAACAGGAATACGTGAAGAAACGAAGCGATATCTTACTAAGTTACGACTTTAAGTGGTACCCCAATGGGCACAGAAATAATTCACGAAGATAAAGAGGAACAGTTAGATTACCACTAAGAATTCGCTTCATTTCATTTACTTCGGGATCAATACTGTGGTTGGAGAGAATTCTCAAGACCTGGTGCCGCACCAGGGTTAAACGTACTATTTTAAGGGGAGTTTTTCCTTAATATCTTCGGAGAGGAAAAATGGAATCGGTTTTTGGTGTAAGGACAGAGAGAGGCAGACTCATATGTAGATGAGTAGGGACCAGGGGAGGATCGATAAGTGAAAAGGATGGAGGAGGGGAAGATAAACAGAATCCAAGGGATTGTCCGAAGAAAATGATGCGTATGAGAAGGGGCTGGCTCGTCGGAAAACAGGGACTTCTGATTGGAAACCACTGGGACACTTGTCTGAAAAACTTAAATCCTATTCCCGTAAATATCAATATCTTGAGTAATATTTCGGTTGGAACAAAATTGAAAACTTCAAGAGAAAATGAATAGTCACTGCAGGGTAGAGGAGAAAAAGGTGATTTCGAAGGATCGGTGAAAGTAAAACGAGGCACATTAGAATGAGAATCGAGATGTCTTAGATTCATGTCCATATTCTGTATTTAACTATCACACTACAACTTTATAAATTTAAAGGAAGCAAACCAAGCAACCATGTGCTTCGATGAAAAACTACGTCAGTGGCGATATTTTTTAAGCCTGTATCCCGTGAACAAATTCGCTCGGAACAGCCCAGATAATAGTGGAGAAAAATATGCAAGTGATCTCACCTGGTACCCTTACTTCGAACTTTCCGCTAAACTCACCGGAAAATCCGTAACCGAGATCAGCCCGTTCCTGGAAGAAGGTCTATCTTAAACGGAATAGAGGGGGAAGAGTTCTATTCCACGCACGGAGGAAACCTCTAAGAGAAGTGGGTCGCATTAAAAAAAAAACCTTTAGGAATAGGCCGAGAGAAAAAGGGGGGGGCGTGTCACAATGGAGGGCGCGCAAAGTGGGTCTGGTCACTTCTCTCACCTTGAAGAGGGATCCGTTGAAGGGGAAGAGCTGCGGGCACAGCCCCCTCGACCCCCGGCCGCACACGTCCTGCTGGAGTCCGTGGAGGCCGTGCGCCAGGGCGTAGATGGCCTTGATGACGAACGACAGCTTGGGGTCTTGGCGGTACTTGTCGCTCAGGCGTTCCTGCCCTGGCCGCCGGAGAACGAGCGTCGGGCGCGCGTCCCCCGAGTTCGAAGGAAGAAGATGAGAGGAGACGAGAAGAGAGAGAGAGAGAGAGGATTGATTGCATTGAGACTTTTATATGAAGACGATATACATATATTTTCATGTCAAAGCAAAGCACACGCGGGGCGTTATTATGCATTGGTTGTGTTACATGACTTCATTTAGTGCAAGTTTAGAAATGAAAATGCGTAGCGTATAAATGGAACCCCTTTGTTGCATAGAGGTAAAAAACTAAATATCGTAGCTTATATGCATTTCCACAGAACAAATATGTCTAAGCTACGACACCCATTTGTTTTCATTAATAGGAATCCCACTAGGCAACGGTCTCCTCGATGAATTTTATAGAGAGATATCACCAATCAATTTCGTTTCGTCTTCAGGAGTGGGTAATTGCACATTCAGGCAGACATCACAGATGAGTAATTCTCCTAACGATGCGCAAGAAAAATAAAACTCTGCAATTCCACAAGATAATACTGGTTCATCGCGACTGCGTGATCACGTTCACCTTATAAAGGAAACCGGTCGAAGTAAAGCAGTGTTATTTTGCAGTGGGATTGCAAAGTTCTGCGACCTTGCGCATCGTGAATGAGTTCCACACAGTAGAACGGAAAACGATTTCTTATACGAGTCTCCCCTAATGTCAATTTCTAATCATAAAAACACGAAAAAACGCAATGGTTATCCAATCGTGATTGCAAGCTTGTTATAAATCTTATCATTGACCAAAATATTAGCTTTCCCATGAATAAAAATGAATTTTTACGAATTTTTACCGCAATTTTGTGTCGAAGTTGGTGTGCACCAGAGCTCGGAATGTGAAAATTATATTAAATTGAAGGATTTATGTTTTGCATAATTCAATTCACGAGATTACCAGAGTAAAATGCATTACCAAAATTGTTATACATCATTTTTAAACTCATATCAATAAATCCTTTTTTCAGTTAGAGAAGAAACGAAAAGAGAAACTTTGCGAAAATTCCAAGGTGACAATTTTATTCCGTCGACATGTTTCCCTACACTGTAGCATCGTCGGGACTGCTTTTGCTGAAGTGTAGCGAAACATGTCGACAGAGTACGATTGTCACTGTGGACATTTTGCAAAGTTTTACTTTTCGTTTCCTCTCTGAAATGGAGTCTCACTAAAATTCTGCCTCAATCATCTCTTCTTTTTTTTTAGTTACCAAGTTTATTCGTGAAATCTAACGTGCACGTCAAATTAATCGTATTATTATTATTATTATTCAAAGGATTACGGTTTTTAGCTACTGGTAGTTTACTAGTTGCTGTTGAAATTGAACTATTAATTTTTAAAATAAAAAAAGGGAGGGATTCCCAACTCCGTAATATTTCTTATGTTCAGAATTGGTGAAATAACTGAAAAAAACCTGGAACGGAACCTCTCACGCAGGATCATTAAACAAATGAAAGAGGTTATCCACTACCATACACCTTCACCGAAGTTAGTTTTTTGTAATATATTTTCAATTAATTGTTATTTTTAAATAATTATTTAGCAGAATGTTATAGATTCTCAGAGGCCATACAATGTGTAGATGCAGCAAAGGCCAAAAACCACCTGGCAGATTTTTTCGACACATGGAGTAATGATATTCAGTTATACGTATTATTTGTAGATCAGGAGATGTACACAAAAAATAAAATAAAGCCCGCAGTTTTAATCCAACAATATGGGAATAACTCGAATTTAAATACTTTCACCTTTATTTGCGTGTGCCAAAAATATCCAGTGGAAATGCGGCAACTCATCTCCAATTAAATACAATAAAAAGAATAAATTTTCCTATTGAATCATCCTATTGCATTTGAAAGGCCTTTGCCTGTGGGAACAAATGTAAATTACTTAAACTAAAAGTATCATTCTTTCAAGGAGCGATAAAAATTAACAACACGAGATATTGGGTAGCATGGAATGAAATCCACTTGAAGTTTCTCATCTTTCATGGATGCGGCTGCGTTGAAGGGATCAAGTTCCCCCTCCCGGCGGCCGGCGTCCCATTCGTCCCACGGGACGTTCTCAGTCGTAGTCTCACAAATTACGGACTCTTAAGAAGGAGTGTGGAGACGATCAACAAGTGAGGAAAGAATGATACCGAGCTGCCAGCGCAATAGACGCAACAGTTGACGCGACTTTTCCTCCCCGCTTAGTTAGAGTCGAAAGCACAAACGTGAGAGTTGAAGGACGGCTTATGGCACAGTTCCAAAATATTAATTCAGCTCTCACGTCATCGCCCTAGCTGTACACCACACGCAATTGAATTGACAGGCATTCCATCCCCACCACTATGCCGTGCTAAGGGTAACCTGTTACATAAACATCAAACGAATTTAATTTTTAAAAAAAGAGGCAACGGACGCACTTCAAAAAAACTTAATGCATTATTTCAACATCCGCTACTTGTGTTCCATCGCATCAAATATACACCGATTATAAGGTAAATTGGACACGTTTTGCAATGTTTCAATTTCAGAAATATTGAACTTGACTT
The DNA here is from genome assembly GCA_011762765.2 of Rhinocypha anisoptera. Classification (NCBI taxonomy): domain Eukaryota; kingdom Metazoa; phylum Arthropoda; class Insecta; order Odonata; family Chlorocyphidae; genus Rhinocypha; species Rhinocypha anisoptera. Next base: position 25,985 of record WURS02448105.1, read on the forward strand.
TTACACGTAAACTCACTGAACACTTCATGAAAAATGAACAACGTTAGGCAAAGGTTAGAGTAAAACAATTTTGAGACTCAGTTTTTAATGTACATATATAGAATTTTTTGTAACCCTTGATTTCAGGGTTATTAATAATTTTATATTCAATTTATGAGTGATAGCGCATAACGAACAATAAATTCAATATTTAAACCCAGTTTTCACCGATGCACGAATCATTAGAAGTTAACCAACTGATGCACTAAACTATTTTTAATACTGTCTTAAGTGTTACGTACGATTACACGCCATGACGGTGAATATTTATTCCGGTCTTTTGTATAGATTTGAATAAGATCATTAAATGTGTCCATTTCGTAAATATGCACATTTGTGCAGTCATTCGTCATTCGGCACTCTAAAAGTGGCAATATGTAGGAATTGTTTCCAATTAAATAAAGATTCAGGTAGATTCTTCGATTGATTCTTCGAAAGATTCCGTCGTTGATTTTATAAGGAATATTAAGCGTGTGACCTTAAAAATTTTATGCATTCATGTATACTAATTAACTTACGGCTCACTGAAAGCAACGGGCAGAGAAATAAGCCTTTGAATGCAAGGCTCTAGCTTCTAAATAGACTGGAGGAACGGAGGATCCCAAGGGATCAATATCAGAAAAAAGCCATTCCTGAGCTTAAGAGAGAATTCACTCGGGAATTCAAGGATCTATATACATATATATATTTGGTGCAACCAGTCTAATTTGCATAGAAGTGACGTTCACAACACGCTAACTAGCAAGAAGAGAGGGAAATCTGCAAGAGCATGAATAATGGATGGGGGGAAATGTTTGACTCTAGTTCGCGTGGGAGTCCGTAACAAGTGTTGCGGCGGGAAAGGAAATGAAGAAAAACAAACTGCTGCGACACAAAAATCTCTCCAACTTTCACATGACAACCGCCGGGTTCGTCTCAACCAGAGACCATTTACTTTTAGGAACGCAACGACGTGCAATAAAAAGCCTGGGGTTTTATTTAGGAGAGTCCCCAACACAAAATCACTGTTGCACGGCACGGGGCACAACAGTTGATTGTGTAGATGCATGCGTAGTCCTCAATATACGTATGAAAACCATGGGACGCGGAGCAGTAAAATAACCCGAACTACCCGAACCCGATTCTGAATATGTACATGTTACACCAAACATTCTAATTGAACGTTAGCCAGCGTAGGTGACTGGCCTTTACTTAACGAGAAAATGAACTTCCTGAACATGGTACAAGTGACTACAACGGGTCTCGAAAAAGAATAGTATCAAAAAAATACGTTTATGTATTTTTCAATAAGAAAATGAAAACTCGAAGGAAGTTCTGAGAATTTGACATATATACTTGTTTAGAACCATTTTTTTCTGAATTATAAAAGTTTTTCACCGACAAAGAGTGGTATATAACAACGGCATCCGTCGGAATTTGGTTGAGGAAAAGTCAAGGAAAACGAATTAAGTACAGAGAATATGTGAACTGAGTGAGGCCGTAAACGCACAGAGAAAATGCTTGTGAACCGAGGAATGTCATTTCAACAGAAATAAAAGATACTTGACCGAAATGGATCAACGGATGAAAAACGGAGACCAAAACATGAAGGAATTTGATGAGACACATTGGTTTGGAAGGTTTATAGACTTTTATGTGACACAATAAAAAATGCCAGATAATAGACGGATCATGGAAGTAAATGAATCGTTTGTTGGATGAAAAAAATGTTTCTAGCTGTTCCATATAATTTATGGCGGCACCGATACAAAGTCTCATATTTCCATTTACCACGGAGGGACGCTAGCAAAGTCAAATTTATTTTTCATTACATTTTATAAAGAATAATAAAACATATGAATTACTGACAAAAAATTAAATTCTTGAAAAGGCTGTCCCAATATTAAAACAAAGGATATTTCATATAGGTACAGGTTTGAGGAAGAAAGCCATAAACTGAAGCAGTTGCTTTATTTTGCACAATAAGGTTCTTGACAAAAATAATCGTGTCTAATCAAGTAAGTTACTATTAGGAGTTTTTATTTATCGATTATAATTCAATTTATCGATCTATCCATTGTTTAAATGGATAGGTCGATAAACTGACGTATTGTATTATATGTAAATAAGTTCGAATAAAGAAAATCGAGGGAGAACCTTCCCTTATAGAAAAATATAATAATATTAACTGGGGCCCTCAATCATTTTGAAAAGCACATACAAAAGTGAGACAAAAATGGTTATGAGAAACACTATAAGTAGTAATATTTATTTATAGGGTACGTCGACGGCAAAGGTTATCTATTACCTCTTCTAATCGAAGAAAAAAACCCTATTGGAAGAACTCAACACGCATGCCATAGGCGGGACTCGAACCCGCGACCATATTAGGCCGTAAGACGTCTGCTTGCAGCTGGTTGCTGCCTCTCATTAATAGACACTACAATCATGTAGTGCGGTATTTAGTGAGTAGGGGCTGAGGTGAACCCTTGGCCGAGTCCCACACTCCCCAGGGACACCTTCCCTGGGAGTGTGTAAATGTATTTTCCGGACCACCTTAAAAAAAGAAAAAAAAACAGCGAGTGCCCTACCTACCCTCAGGCCAATCCAGTCGGCCTGTTAAACTTATTTACATACTTTTACACCTGCATTCAATACACCAATGTAGCTAATGACCGATTAATGATTAATTTATTAACAACTGTGTTTTACGCACTAGATTCATTTTATATTACGTACTTTAAGGCTCAAAATCGATTTAAACTGTTATAAAAATATTAATATAGGTACTAAGTAAAGTGAAAAAACAATAAAATTTTAACTAGATGAAACTTAAATTTTGACATGTCAAATTTAGCTTAGAACTCGTGTCCAGAGTTCCCATTTGCAATACATTATCAGCATTTTCAATGGAAAAAATTAGATCTAGGAGCAAGAAATTTGGTTTCCGGGTTCGAAATGTCTGGCGACAAAATTTTTTTTTTAAACTTTAAGTAATATAAAATGCACATCAACCTTGATGGTAGAGCTCCTTCCTTCATGCTACATTCATAAGGCCGTATTAAAACAGTCGTGAAGTTTGAGAAAGTAAGATTTTAAATTAAGTCTTTTACTTGTGAAAGTCCATGAAAATATTGGAGCAGGAATACAGAAGTACGCTTCTGCTCAGATGAGTGAAAGAGAAAAAATGAATTAATTATCATTTCCCATTCAGGGAACGATCTGGAGCAATCCTCAAACAGAAAGTTTCGTAAATCACATGTAAATCGGATTTTTTCAAACATGCGCTTCAACCTCTTAAATATGAAATGAAGTGCAGAAATTTACATGAAATTTACTTATTATTAAACATTACTACACTGGACTTCACGGCGATAGGGAGGAAATAATTTCCTTCCCAACGGAAATGGGAATAAGTTTCCAGATTTTAAACTCAGGACACTGAGTTACATTGTGGATTTTTAGATACGGATTAGAAACTTTAAATGTTAGGTGCTTTTCGTGAAAATATATACGGCACTTGAATGGGATTAATTTGATGTTGGAACTGCTAGAAGTGGTTATTTTAACAAAATACCCACGGGAATAATGGGACTCAGATTTGCAGGGAGACAATTAAGACTACGAACAATCTTCTCGTCAATTAATGCGTTCTGTGAGAGTAAACCGTCCGCGTTTGGCTCACACGTCAGTCGTTTGGTGACCCACCCAAGTATTTTTCGTGCATGGATGAGTTTGGGGATCCGACAGGCGATATCTCTCTGGTTTCCAGCTGGATTTCGGATGTCAAGTCCATACTGGAGAATAATGCATCTCCGTTACATGCATCTCCATATCTCCGGATTCGTGGTCAAATTCGGGGGAGGCCGAGAGCTGCTCACTCCCGGTCGACCGTGCGTTCGAAATCCGGAGACGAGTGCTGGAAGATCAGGGACCTATGTTCGTGGGCTCAAGGCGTCTGCATATACGAGCTCTAATGCGTTGGACGTCCAGTAGCACTCTTGTTGGTGTTAACTGATTGAAAGACCAGGTACATCCACCGGATTATGCCTGATGGCCACCACATCGGTTCGGGATACAGCGTCCCGCTTGTGTCACTACGTTGTGTGGTGGTACGCAGGGACAAAAAATGTATAAATACCTATATGTAAATACCTTTCATTCACCAAAATGTACCCTCCCGGAGGAAAGACAGGACGGAATATATAGAACACCTGCCAATTTGCGGTTTTTGGTTCTTGTTTGTGCAAAAGGAAAGTGAGATTTAAAAAAAAAGCGTTTTCCTTTCTTTTTCGAAGAGTTCTGTCCGGATATATCCTGGCAGACCATACCATAGCTCAAATCTACCCAAGAATCTTAGAGATGGATCATCACCGATTAAATCTCGGGATAACTGCCAGAACCACGAGCTTCTCTTGATGGTTGATTCTACATGAAATCTATTAATTGCGTTCACAATGGAAAATAAAAAAATAAATGTGCTGAATGGGCTGGATCTTCTTCCAACGTGAGTACTCGCCGAGAGAAAGTTGTACATAGTCACACGATTGCGGAAACTGTCCCCTAACCTATTCATACGCATTAACCGATTATAAAAACTCCACAGGCTTGCGACGTGTGCAACTCTCCTCTACTTGAAGGCCATCTCCTGACGAAAGGGGAAAAAATATCTGGGTGTTCACGAGAACGTTGAATAACTAGTGATATCATCTACTAAACATACGGGAGATGACTGAAATTATTACAATATTTATTAAATTATTTAAAGTAATGGCTTATTACATAAGTTATGATGTGTGGTATGCTTAAGAAATTTCTATCGCTTTATATATTAAATGTGTTGAAAAATTACCCAGATAGTAATAAATTCTTTCCATAGACTTAATACATCGGAAAATTACAGAGGAAATGAAAAAAAATTGCTAAATCCAATTAACATCTACATTAAAGCTAATTCGATTAAATACAACTAATTAAAACTACAATTACATATAATTGGACACCTATTATTTTCAGGAGAGGAAAACAATTACCTGAATGTGACACAAATGGTCAAATCCTACGTCTCATCAATAAAAATAATTAAGTGGACTTAATAAATTTTATTATTTTCTTCGCGATGGATAAACTCCACCAAATAAAGCTTAAACCGTTTCAATTGTATAAAAATTGATTTGGTGTGTGTGTGTGTGTGGAGATACTGATGTCAACATCAACTTCTGTCATTCATTCCCAAACAACTAACAACTGTTTGGGAATGCAGAATACCTAGAAGTCCCCTTCTAGGCATTCCGCATCAATCGCTCTTCCTCATACGGCATTAACCGAAAGCTGGAATTGAACGGGACTGCCATTAGCTGGAGCACGCTACCTTGCGCGGCTCCAGTGACAAGACGAGCCAATTAGGACCATGGGGAAAATGATATTCCAGTCTCCAGCGACGGAGATTCCCGGGTCGCCGGAACAAAACTCGCTCCACGCTGCATTCGAAATTGGGAGAGCGCAGAGGCGGAAGCAGCTTCGTGCACGGACGGGCACGATTGCCAAGAGGGGACCCGGCGCGGGAGACGACGCCTCTACTCCGGCAGCGCGGAGACCACTCTACCCCACTTGGGAAACACAAGTCCCCCCAACATGCCTCCTCCTCCTTTATCGCATTTCGGGGGCTTATCTCTCGGGAGAGTCCGGACATCACGCTCGCCCCCGCGGCACTCCGCTCACCGTCACCATATCAACTCCATTTCTTAGCGGAGACAAACCGTAATCGGGTGGACTGGAAGATCCATGTTGGCGTCCAGTGACCCGTCAAAAAATCACACATGTTCCGCGAATTGCCGTTGCGAAATTAATTATTTTTTTTCTACCTCATATTCCGCAGCACCGCTTTTCAATGGCGGGAGTCCTTAAACAGGCGATCTTTTCCCGTCTGCCTGACTGCTCATCGAATTGAAGGTTCCCTTCCTCGACTGATTCTCACGACTCCTCAACACATGTAACCGAGGGAACTCAGTGAAAAGGGAATATTTAGGTTAATAAATCCGAGTTTTGGCGCCGATTAATTACTGAAGATGAAACTTGGATACACCATTATACCCCCGAAATAAAAATACAGTCCAAACAGTGGACAGGGGGAACTGGCTCCAAAAAAAGCAAAACTGTTTTTTCGGCTGGGAAAGTGATGGCGACTGTTTTTTGGGATAGTCATGGAGTTATTTTAATCGATTATCT
>WURS02448115.1:0-14390 GCA_011762765.2 Rhinocypha anisoptera
GAGTGCATGTGAATGTACGGTGGTGGCTCACCCCCTGCCACACGCCCTTGTGGCGGCTTGCAGGGTATTATGTAGATTTAGATGTAGATGAAGGGCTCCTCACCCCGTCCGGTATGTAATATTTTCCCCCCTTGGACGAAGGTCGTATTCCCTTTAGGAAGAAATTCGTATGCCGCGAAATAGACTTCGATTCCTTCATGGCATCATACGATCGTCGATGACAACTTTTTCTGAAAAGCAACGATGATATGGTATATCTTGCAACACGTACCAAAACGAAGTAAATAAAGAGGGCAGGAGAAACTCAAGTGGCTGGAAGGGTTGGAGGGGAAGTATGAGCGGAGAAGGCCGAAATCACCAGGATCAGGATGACTCCGCACATAGAGAAGACACTTCACGCCACTTATGAAACTTTCGATTTAGGAGCTAAGGGTTGAGAAAAAAACGAGCGCATAAGAATCACAAAAAGTTTACGGGGCAAGAACTGAAAAGTCGACCGGGGTAGCCTGGGGGTAGCTTACTCGTCGGCTAGCCCATAGGTCGCGGGTTCGAGTCCCGCCCGGGGCACGGGTGTTGTGTTTCCACAGTTGGGTTTTTTTCTATTACTCGAAGAGGTGCGAAATTACAACAGCCGTCGAAGCACCCTAAAGAGAACAATATTACTACTACTACTGAGAGCTGAAAAGATAATTACTATCTTTCCTGGAATGTCTTAGGGGAATCGGGATTGACATTTTGGTCATCATTGAAACCTTCGGGGTTACGCGTGAGCTAATTTCCATCTGTACGTTTATATTCCAACATTACCTGCCATATCTTCTTTTGTTTCCTTATGCCTACATGCCTGTCATCGCCTTCAATAATTGTCCCTTAATAGGTCACCCCAGTCTCTTCTTCATGGAAGGATGCTTCAAGTCCCTCCGTCGCCTTTATGGGATTTATAAAACCATTTTTTATCTGTTGTTTGAAACATTCAGCTGTGTTCATTTATGTGTACCTATCTAATTATTTTAACCCCATTTGTTAAAAAAAGTTAATAAAATATTAACAAAAGTAACAGGTTTTTTTTGCACTTTTGGCCTTCGCAAGTTTCAATCGATAATGCCAATTCCACTTTGTCATTATCAGACCTCTGCATTTCTTTAAAAACTTTTATTATAATAAGTAAGTTTAACTTCACCTAAAAAGTCTCAAATTGACCCAATTGAATGTTAAACATTCCAAAATTTGCTACTGACCGCATCAATTCTGGGGTTCCCTTATGCAAGGATATATTCGGGACGGTACCTTCACGGTTGCGAACTTAAGGGGACTACATCAGCCAAATCTGGAACTGCAATTATTTTGTTTAAATTAAAACACCTGAGACTATTTTACTTGTAATTAAAATTTTTATTCCTTATCATTTATGTAATTGCGCCGGTATGAGCCAAATGACGTCACACGAACTGCTTAAAACTGCTTTTGTGTCCTGAATTCTTCCGCAACCCAGCCTGGCCAGAGGGATGAAGTTAGGATTCTGCCTGGAATTCCATTTAGAGCTGTATGATAAGGATCCGGGTAGCACGTGAGCGAGGCGTCTCACGACTTTTATTAACCATGGTAAAACTTTGTGAAGGAGCGTAGAATGGGTTAGTATTTCCGCCATATTTTTGAGGAAATGTATGCACGACGACTTAGTCATTATGTTAATAAAGTATAACCATCGTGAGTTTTCAAATGCTTTATCACATAAAGGCTTCTCCTCTGTTGATAGTGTATTTTAATTTCATTGTTCGAAGTTTCATTCCAATTTTAGTTTCATTTCGGTTTCATACCTTGGATCACAACTGGAATCCTTTTACAAACAACAAACATCAGTACCACAGAGGCATATCAACCACAGGTATAAATTAATGGCAACTATACACATTGAGGTCGATGTGAGAGGTCAATGATTTCGTTGAGATTACAAAATGACTTCGACACCTTATACGTTTATTTCCAATGTAGATTAGGCTATTACTGGTATTATTTTTTGTAGTCACTTTAAAGTTAAACAATAAACGCGCTAATTAAATGAATAACTAAATAAACCATCGTATTATTTCTGTTTTAATAATGACTTTAATTGAAAAATTATACTTCTAATAAACCATCTCGGTAGAAAGATTCACATATAATTGTTAATTTTTACGATTTCCTCCACAAGCCACGTAAACTGGAATGCTATACAATTGCTCTTTTTACTTATATTTTTGAAGTTTTATATTAATTATGCAAGTTTTAGAGATCAAATGAAGGTTAACTTTCAGGATATTGGATTTATTTTCAAGGCCTTTCATAAATTACTTAGCATAATTCATAGTAATGGTACACGGTAGCACACGCGCGGAAACCAAAATTTATTTAGTGAATTCCCTCTATCACAGGTTCAAAGATGATTTCACCTCTTCAAATTATATTCCGGTCTTAAATGTAAATTTATAAAACATATATAAAAGATATTCTAAGATTAACCTCAAACTGGCTTCAACCACTGACATACCTCAAATCATATATTAGTCCCTTTTCAATAAACTGATAACAAAACCATTCAGATTACATGTCAGTTGCATGCATTAACTTTCATATATTCTCACCAAATACTGACTCTAAGGTCTCTCGTACTTCCGTACGAATTTCAAGGACCTCGAGTACATTTTTTGCCAATTGAATTTCAGGTATTATTATAAAAGAAATTTGTTTTGACAAAAGACATTTCTTAAAGGGATAAATAAAAAAAGGCAATTATTTTATACTATTTTCCTACCCACACATCATTCACATCACATCTCTCGCGAAGGTGAACTTTTAATTGAGGCCATGAAGTGATCCGACAAATACTCACGCAAAATACCCTTTCGTTCGCCGAAACAAAAAAAAATTCTCCCACGGAGACATTTCCCCCCCGTGACGACGCATTCGCTTGAAAGATTATATCCGTCCTAATCCGCTTTGCCGAAGAATCCTGGAAATCCTCGCGCGCGGGCACGAGTTCGAACAGCGCCACCATTCCTTGCTTGTCCGAAAAAAAGCTGTGTGTGTTCAGGGACGAGCCAATATGACGATGATGAAGAGCTCTTTTACCCTGGTAATCATTCATTTTTGTGGGAAAAAGTTCCGATCCAACTTGAAACTTGAGACTGTGTGTCCACTTATCTAAACTAATTATTTTTCCTCCTTTTCCCCCTTCTATGTCTTTATGCTCAATTCACGCGCTCAACCTCTCCCCTTTCCTTCTTTCCTACGCGCAAACACCAAAAGAAAGGATGTAAATAATTCCTTTCTTTAACGAAATGGAACCTTGTGTTTGAGAGAGGGAGAGAGCCGGAGGAGTTGTAAGGGAAGCGAGGAGCACTCAGCCCTGAGCACCGAACTGGATCCGACGCATGGAGTTTGACGGGGGCGTTGAAGCTACTGCGTAGCGTTAGAATAAAAATAGACACCTCACCTTCCCTTTACTTTTACCCCCTCCCTTACTTTATCCTCCCACGGTCGTCGTCACCACCCGGGTACATCCCCTCCCCCCCTTCCCACACCTCACGTAAACAATGTGAGGGACAAGGAGGGGGTGGGTACGCTTTGTGAAGGAGAGAAACGCCGAGGGTTTTGGGTGGGAATGGATGGAATGTTAATAATAAGAGCATAAAGGCCCCGACCATCTTTTCCGATCCTTCCCTCTCTCTCTCTCCCCCCTCCTCCCCGGGAGGTGAGGGGAAGAGATGGGAAAATGGGGGCGAGGTGAACATGGATTTACGCGAGCGATTGCCTCTTCGGTCGCCTTTCATCGTCAATAGGGAGTTTCAGCCACGTCTGTCAAACAGTGCGGGAATTAACTCCTCACCGGAAAGTCACCCGGCATAAAACATGGAGGACATTTATTAGAGAGGAGAGGAGGTGCAGTTTACGTTGCTTTCTACTCGAGTGAATTTTGGTTACGGTTCGCAAGTCTCAAGAAAGTTCCGTCAAAGTGGGCGGTAAGTTACGAGCACACTTCCTGGGACTCGTTGTTTCATTTGTGATCCTTTGAGGGGTTACCCGTAACTATGGAGGAAGGAGCAGGGAAATTCAACCGAATAACACCCTTTTATCCGCACTTTGTTTCAGCAAGTTTTTGAAGGGGTGTAGTGTTGCACATAAAGGGGCCATCGCACGCAGTGCACAAGGATCATTATTTCTTGAGGATTCCATTCATCTTAAGCGAACGGCGCACTTTCAATTTAGGTCACAGGTTTTTGATGCATATCATGGCTGTCGCCGATGTGAAAAATACTACGACTTAGATGAAGTGACCGAAAGAAAGCTTAAACATGTATCAAAGACTGATTAATTAAGAACAATTATTCACATTTTAGTAACTGATGCGCGAAGACGCCGTGAATTGGAGAAAAATGAGATCCGAAAGTCTGGTTATTTCACAACAAAAAAATTACCAGGGCTATTTGTTAAACCGTCTGCACGTGGATGCGTAGTTATTCGTCTAATTCTATTTTAGATGTTCAGGAATAAAAGTATATCAATCCGAGAAATTTCAAGTACTTTTTAGTTCATTTTCGACTCAAATTAAGGCATGTACTCTAGTACATCCTATCCAAGAACTTCGCGTGTGGGTTTTTCTCTTCCGCTTGAACTCTCTGAATGCTCTGTTCAATGGCGATCGGATGGCGGGAATTCCACTCCATCCCTACTATCCACAAGTTTTCTTCTCTCCGCCAGGATTTTCATCGGAGAAGTTGCTACTGAATGAGCTGAGCTGAATGCTGAGCCATTCAAACTCATTCTGGAGGAATTTATCAACGAGAAGGCGTATTAATTCGTGACTGCTATGATTCGTAGGAGAATATTACTTTTACCAATGCGAAGAGCACTCAAATTTTTATTTGAAGAAAAACGAAGTGTACCTATAATGTAGTTTATAGTTTTAGGCTGTCTTGTGCCAGTATTTTTATTTGTGGTACTTAATTTTGTGAAAACTTTCCGTGAAAAAATTTATAAGGATATTAAATATATATAAAATGCCCTTTCAGGCTGATTATTTCACCGTAAAAATAACTAAACAACTAAATCAATATGCTCAACGCTACTTTTTGCATTCTTATATACAAATTTATTCATATATTTTTATATTGGTATTATAAACGAAATATCTAAAACGTATAGCAAAAGCGGTATCTATATTACATTTAATGTAGAACCTTTTCTCAACTCAAAGATAAGCAAGCGCTTATATTCTTCTCCATGTCAGTCCGCCCCAACCCACTGAATACTAGCGGTAATTTGAATATGTTGTCAACGATTCGATTTCGATTGTACTTTATCGGTGAATTACCAACCTCAGGCTGCTACTGCATTGTCTTCCAAACGCGATAAAATGTATGTGAGCTGATGGCGGAGGGAGGCATTCAGCCGCAACGGGTAAACCGGATTCAAATGTTTTCATGAATTCTATCCCCGAGATCGTAATTTTAGTAAAAATTTCAAAGTCACGGAAGCTATACGTTTAGCGACATTATTATTCACAAGGAATATACGACGAAGAGGGATGGAAACGTTTGTGGGAAATGACATAAATGTCCAATGCCAAATGGAGTGAAGATATCATCGATGCTTTGAGGAACTCCGTTAAATGGAACGCCACCAGGGAGAGAGAGAGAGAGGCAGTAGCCGAAAAGTGTCACATTGCTTCGTTGGGTAAGTACGTGGTGGAGCGAGGCGTCTCCCGAAAGATTTCCGATGGAGTAGGCCAAATTTGAGCACCGCCAACCCGCCACCCCCCCGCTCCCTCCTCCTTTCCCCGTGCTAACCACCACCCGTCGTCATCCCGTTTCCATCCCCCCCCCCCTCCTTCCAATTCGGCGTCGAATGCATCTGAAACTGCCATGGTTCCCTCTCATTTAACCTGGGGAATGGACGGCAGATGACTTCGAGGTTGGCACTTTTGAGAAATTAAACGCAGAGTCCTGTCGTCTACTGCATAAAGTTACGCTACTTATTCCCCGTGGCTGATTATGGTGCAGGCATTACACACGAGTACAATGTGCGGCGCGGTTCACTCCGTCGCAGGGCATCAAGACGTTATCTCCGAATCTACGACGCTAAACTCCCCCCCCATCAAAGTAGTCGAGGAGGCTGCGGGGTCTCTCCTCATCTCGAGCCTGGAGGGTAATTTTCGAACGAGACCCTGTTTTCGCCCCCATTTTTCTGCTCTATTTTTTCAAAGGCATTTTATTAGAGCGTAAGAGAGCTTGTACTTTAAATGCAATAAGTGTGGGGTAGTGATGGAAATTGGGGGATCGTTTCGGCAATACGGCAAAAATGGGAAGATAAATTAAACTTCATATTCATAAGGGGAAATTTTTTCGAGGAATAGTATGGCGAGCTTCATAACAGGACAGGGTTAGACTGGTGGGTAGCGTGATCGCCTGCGTTCGAATCCCGCCCAGGGCATGGATGTTGGGTTTGTACAGATGGGTTTTTTTCTATGGGTTGAAGAGGTGCGAAATGACCATGGCCGTCGAAGCACCCTATGAAACAATAATACTAATACGAATATGCGACATATACGAACAATAATAATATACGAAAAGGGTACTTAAAGTGTTATCAATTCAAATGCAGCTGCCATAGAGTTCTGAGAACACTTTTATGCATTACTTTTATAAATGAAAGTAATATAAATATGTCATATGCCACTCCCGTCCCTAATACTCAAATACCATATACGAAATATTCTGGAGTTTTTCCTAGACTTTATTCTAAGTTTTCATTGATTTGGATACAATTATATAATAAGATATATCATTTTTATATGAATTACCTAGGTATTTTTCTTGATGTACTTTGATAAGATCAATTTTTGGTCAATTAGAGGCTATTCATGCAATAATAGTTCGGCGGTTTTACAATCAAAGTATCAACATGAATTTTTTTCGTGTCATTTTTTATTTGAATTTTTGCCTCATTTTTAATTCCAACATCATTGGATAATAAGGTGATCTAAGGTGGTATTTATGTGGTAGATTTACTTTTCATTTTAAATTATTACTTTATCTCAACATTTTATTCTACTTAAAAGGTAGTATTAAAACTTGGGAGGCAGAAATTGGAACTCTAAGGAAAAGGAGTAAGGGAAATTTTTGGTTCAGGAGAAGCATTATAATATGAAATATCTATCCAAAAAATGTTGAATGGAAATTCAATATATCTCCAGAATATAAGTGTTAAGATATGGATTTCTTTTTTTGAAGACAGTCACTTACAAATAATGGGAGACAACACAAAATATAGAACCGTTAGGAAAGGTCTAAAGGTTGAACAGTTAGTTCAGAGATCTAGATAAATACTCACATGTGTTGGATGACAGGTATCATAAACAGGAATCCTTAGGCATTTTCAGTCAATTATACGATTTGTTCTCCGTCTGTTAGTCTGTTTTGGATAGCTTTTCGCTGGAAGGAACACCTTTGTTCCAATGCAAAGAGAAGCTCGTAAACAGGCTTACGCAAATTCGGGATATTTTCCTTAGAGGTAATGAAAAGGGATTCTGACGGAGTGAAATATTTAATTCAGTTCTTATTTAGTATATGGAGTGGGGCCAAATCACGATTTAGGTATTACTTGCAGTTGCTGTAATCTTTGTAGGAGTAACTTAGTGAAACCCCGTTATGACACGAAAGAGAAAAACTTGGCTGTCCCACAAAATATACTTTAATGCTACCGGTTTTGATAAAGTGCATTTTAGCACTTTTTAAAGAATCTTTTAGCCAGAATAGGATACTCAGAATCGAAACCGGTCGTAGTAAAGTATATTTTGTGTAGCAGTCAAGTTAATCCCTTTTATGTGTATATGGAGTAGTATTTTCCCTTGCACAAGGTTCAGAAACATCTAACTTCACTTACAAGTCGTTTAATATGCCATAGAATTCTTCTAGCATTTTGAAATCTCTTAACCTAATAACGACAAACTAAAATTCCTATAATGGAAGCAGAGATGAAACATCTCCGCTCACTGCAATCCCACTTAAACCTGTTTAATTTTAGATATCGTTTGGATTTTTTTCGATTTTTCTTAGCGTAGAGAGTAAAGACTTTTAGCGGTAAATGTGAAGATAAAATATCATAGCCGTTAGATTGATCTGTATGGACAGTAAAATATCATGATATTCGGTAAGCAGGATTACTGAAACTTAGAATGAACTACATTAAATTTGTAGGCTCTGGTGTAAAATGTTAGATTCGAATATTGACGAAAATAAGCAAACATCTATTTTTACTCCAAGTTGTTTTTGTACAAAGCAAATTTAGCTGTAGGGCCCATGTCCATAGGAGAATAATCAAAATCGCATAAGAACAGACAGAGCGTGTCCATTTAATCATAAACATTTTCTTATCGACGCATGAACTAAACAATGGACTAACATAAACCCCGTTCATAAATATATTCCGAATTTCGTCGCAAAAAGTTTAATTCTGGATATGGAGTGCATGCTAAATTGAACATAACGAACTATTTCTTAATAATCAGTATCTATGGAATATGCTTAAAACAGAATTATCTCAGAATAATTCATGATTGAGAGTATGAAGAAGTATATGATGTAAGGCAAATTACAGTTATAATAGGATATATATATATATATATATATGTATAATCCTCGTGATAACTTTTCTCATAATAATTCAACTAACTTGTTAAGAATGTTTCCTCTGTTTCAAATGTTATGCGGTCAAGAAGAAAGGATATAAATCCAATCAATAATATTAAAACACATGCAACACTTTCATGATCCGAGTACATAACACATATATAGGGAATAATGCAGGAAAAAGAAAATATCTATGTTGTTTCGCATCAAATGTAGCTTGATCAATAAAATATCGCATTAAGAATAGTACCCTGTACGTTTTATTATAACCTAAAACTAGATTTTATTACTTCTTAATCGTTTAGCTGTTTTCATCTGTTCAGCATTTTAGCTAATTTTATTTCAAGTAAGAAGCTACAATATGATATTCCCCACCGTGAAAGACCCATTGACTGCCATGCCTTCAAACAGTAAAAAAAAATTCATAATGGTTGGTAAACAGTTTTCTAAGGAATACGAATTTCATTCAATTCTTTGATTAGAACCATTTTTGATAAGTTTTGTTTCACACTAATAGCTAATATTTGTGAAGATACTTAAAAAAGTTATTCCACGGCTTTTAGTCAAAACGATTCGTTCGCTTGTTGCTTAAAATTAATATACTATCATTATATTTATACATATATATATATAGTGACTTTTTTATCTAAAAATCTGTAACCTTTGCTTAAATCCACCATAAAAGCAGCAACACTCCCTTAAAACCTGAATTAAACCCTGTTCAGTATGAATCAATAAACGTTTTTTGGAAGGTCAATTTCATTTAGAATCAAAAATATGTAACGATAATTTCCCACGAAGCAGTACGTGAATTAATAATACCAAAAAATGTCTTGATAATAATTTGATCCCAGCCAAGAGTCAGGAAGTGATTACATAATTTAAAGAGAAGAAGAAACATTCCATGCACGTTAATCTTCTTTGCCTAAAATTATATTTAGAGGGGCAATGGAATTATTAACACCCTAGAGGAAATAGACTCCAATCGAAATAATCTAAACCCAAAATTAAGTCCATATATTACAGATGCTGATTTTCAAAATCTTTATTGCAAATCTTCTCTTTAAAATTCTGAGAGGAGGCGAGCTAAGTCCATGGAAAAATAATTTGGAACGACGAATACATGTAATTATTCTCTACGAAGTCCGGGTTATCCTAAATAATGATTCTCATATGAATCTTATACCAAGCACAGCAACAAGATGGCCTTACTCTACATGAGAAACTTCATAATTATCCAGGAAAGCCAAAAATTTATTATTCGTCAGGACTCTTGAATAAATTATAATTCTACCTTTCATAAATTAATAATCTTCAATCATACCCTTTGTGTTTCGAAAATAAATGTCAAGGTGTGAAATGAAAATATCTTTAAAACATATGAAACATCCAAATAAATGAATCTTACAACAAACCTTAATCAATGGAAGACATAAATAATAAAAAGAACATATACAACAATTCTTTCCGAATAGATTCATAGCTAGTTTCACTAGTTGAAACATATTTTTGTAGGCTCTTATGAGCCTAAAATTCCCCCTTACCCTTCCATTCCCATCCTTATTTATCCTTCCTCCCGGTCTGAAGAGCATATTAGTGCTGACCAGACTTGAAACAACACCTTGGAAAAAAAAAAGAACATATAGGAATGGAAAAATTGGCATTTTCACAAACATATTAACGTAACTTAATATGCTTTCTAGAACATTAAAACTTCAAAACTGATTTCAGAGTAAAAGTCCATGACTAACTAAGTACGAATATAGCGTGAAGCTTGCCTAGGGTGCTGTTTTAAGTCCAATCAGTTCTAATTTAAGGACCTGACCGGGTGGAAAATCATACAAGGATGAGAACGGAACCGTGGAAGGAAGGGGTAGAACTCATGAAATCGGTCAGGTTTGCAGATGGCCAAGCTCCACTTCATTCTACTCTACTGCAGACCGTGTTGAGCACTTTACAGGGCCAATGTAACAAGATTTGTATGAAGATGACCTACAATAAAACAAAAATAATTAACTTCTTGAGAAGTAGAAGGGAAAAGCTAAGACCAGACATTCTCCTCTGGTGGTTCTAAGAGCCATTTAGAGTACTAGGAAAGGAGAAACAGTAATTTAAGTTATGTAGGTAAGGAAATACGCGTCTCAAGAATGACGAATTCGCTAGAAAACGACATAGATTATAATGCACTCGCTCTCAAATGTCATATTAGTATTCGAGAACCACTTTATTTTAGATTCATTTTATTTTTTCCTAAATGCATTTCAACATTTACGCGCCAAAATCAAACAACAAAAATTCTCAATATTAGAATAAAATTACCTATTCACTACGTATTCATATGCAGTGGTGATAATAATTAATTTGTATGTTTCCATCTTCCTCATCACATTGTTTTTCACAGAGTTCGTCCTTTTAGGTGTCACTATCCCTTTCCTTATTTACTATTATTTTTTGGTATAGTTTCTTCATGTGGCGACTATAAGTCGTCAATAGTTCGGTTCCCGGATCCATCAAATATCTTTTGTTTGAAACGGTTTTTACCTTTGTAACCGAATCCGTGTTCGTCCTCTCATGTTTTTCTACACCTTTCCCAACTGCCTATATATTTCATATCAATGAATTTGTAAGTATACCCGCATGGATATAGGTACATATGCATGGTAAAAAAGAGGATTAGGAGGTCCAGATTAATTGACATGATTGTATATTTATTAGGGTTCATCACCATCGCACGGGCACACGACTTCGCCTGAAAGCAATAAGATCGGATTTATTTGAGCGTAAATCAGTTATCAACCAACACAGCGAACAACGCTTTTTGTTGATTTTACTGGGTGAGACTAGAACGCGTGTTCCATTCAGCATTAAAGCGGTTAAATTTCTGGGCATTAGACTGTTTCCCCTCCATGAGTCACCTGCTGTTTCCCAGGAAATTCTGGAGCCCAGAAAATAGCATCGTTAGGATTTGAAAAGCAGGGTCGCTCAATTGAATCAAGCCGGTTCGTAAATATTCCTACCTCGAGCATATACCCACCCCATAGAATCTACCCACTTGAATATCGCTTCGGATTAGTACTTACGAATAAATATATTTGTCCTTCAAAAACGAATTATTCAATATGCATGCATATCGTTTGACCTCTCTTAAGGAGAATCCATATTCAATAGATCGAAAGACTGGCACATTAATTCATACGCATAAGTCAGCGGTACCGAGGATTGCGTTGGTTCACTCTAAAACAGAACGCGCAGTTGAGCGTTGGTTCATTCGATAGCAGAAGCCGTAGTTGAGCCATCGATAAATTTCAAAGAGGATTCAATGTTAGGACACGCACTTGATTAAAGTGAATAATAGGCCAAGCAACAAATAATGGTGGCGAATAGAGAAACACTATGGGCAGGTTCGGGAGGAGAATGAGATTGCATTCTCCCTTTACCGCCAATGAGTTTTTTTTTTATTTTTGATGGAGAGTTCAGTTTCTATTGCGACAGAGATATTCAGGGATGAAAGGGGGAAACAAAATTTTAGTGAGATTGTACGGTTGATCAGACGCTACTTTGTCAGCGAAGATTTGCAGTCACTTTCAACACGAAACTTGCGGAGTGATAAAAGTCATAAGTTGGTGAAATTAATGATCATATTAAACAATACAAAGTCAAACTTGTGTATTCATATTATGCCAAGTAGATAATATCAGTTATGTGATTAGTATCTAGGAAGAAAGTATACATAGTATAAGTAAATAATGTGAGAGCTGTAAGAACTGTTAAGGACAGAAATCGAAGATTTGTGTAAGGAGAGTAGCATAATTGAATTGTAATTGAATTACTTCAGTCATGGGCATAAAGAAAAATTTCCATAATCAACATTTTTTATCATTTAAGGTATTAGAAGAAACTGTTGTCTTTTACCATTACTTAAAAAAAGAAAATTATTAGTATCTATCAAGTAATACATCAACATCAGAAAAGATTATCTTTCCAAAGATTGGTTTTCAAAAGCTTTCTAGACCAACCGCTTCATCCCTCTATAGATAGCAACTCATAGAGTTTTTCACCAACTATCACGCCTCTGACCAAATTATTAGTGTTAACTCTTGTTTCGAGCAAGTATACCTTCATAGTATCGTTAGGTTCTCTATTTAGATGGCTCTTCGGTGACCTTATTCATTGATTCTACCCCATTGATTATCAAACAAAGGCTGTGTAACGTCTAGCCTACTGCTGGTCTACTGTTGTGATGTTGTGTACTGGCCATTTGGTTCAATGTTATTGGTGTGGCGTAGAATTTTGGATGTTTGATTGTTGGAAAGTTTTTGTTTGGTGATTGTGTTAGGGGAAGAGCGGGGATTAATGTGTGGAGGAATAGCGGGGACTGCTGAGTGCGAAGTGGGGAGTGTGTGAAGTGAGAAACGAGAGAATAAAGAGGTAAATTTGGAAGTGTGCTGCGTTTTCTTAGTTTAATCCCGAGGAGGAGAATGGTACAAATAATCCTGACGTTACAGGGGCAAAACCGGGACTAGGACAGTGCTCAGACTATTGATCGCCATCCTAAGTTTACAGTGCGAAGATTGTTTTGTCAATCCAGCTCTCCAAGCCAAAGTGTGTCATCTTCCAGCATCTTCATACCTTCGTAGCTCCTAACTCTAACATGTACCATTATACGTTTCTCAAGTACCATCTTTGGTGTACCTCCAGGGTCATTCCATCCTATGGGCCCTTCCAATACGGTTTTCACTAAACTCTCATGCCTCAATGTGTCTCCAAGTTGTTCTCTAATTCTTCTAGTAAGTGTATTTCATAAACCTCTCTTTTCGCCGGCTCTTCGGAGAACTTCCTCATTGTTCATTCCGTCTATCCATTTTATTTTTAACATTCTTCTGAAGAATCACTTTTTCATTGCATCCGATCTTTTTTTTTCTCTGATGCTGATATTTTCCATGCTTCCCTTCCGTATTAAAGTATGTACTATACGTATGCTCTAATGGACCTCCTTATTTCCAGGCTATTATTATTTCGGTAAATAATGTTTCACCCGAAAGAATGCCTCCTTTCCCCGGCCCATGCCGCTCATTATACCCTTCTCGCTTCTTTCATCACTTTTGTTATCTTTCTTCCGTAGTAGGCAAATTCTTTCGGTGACACAAATTTTTACATAGATTGATTTGCAACCGTGTCCGTCACTCCGGCTGCAGACCGTTATTTTTGTACACGTATTTACATACTATTATTATTAGTAATGCAAGAATCGAATATCCATTCCAAATGATCATTCAAATCTTCTTCCTGAAAATCTTTCTTCTAAATTCTATACTAAACTTAATTCTGTTTCCTTTTGCCATAAGGAATTATATAGAACGTGATGTATCACCATAAAGTATAAAAGGTAGGAGTTATTTTATTTTATCTCATTCATATTCGAGTCAAGAATTAATGTAGGAATAAATTATACGCCCGCAGAATTCTATGATTTTTCGGGTGAACTAAATGTAATCAAATAAAAACACCTAGACGTGGGGCAAGGGGAAGAAAGTACGCGGTGCCAACGGAGGAATGTAGGGAAGGAGTGAGGGACAGGAAGCGTGATCTACATATATTTAGACGGAATGAGAAGGGCGGGGCGGGAATTCTGGGCTTCTCCTGATAAGGGTTGCAGCGCGGCTTTCAACGCTTCGGTGGCTTTCGGTGCTGTTACGGACGGACGGTGGTGGGGGGGGGTGGTGG
>WURS02448126.1:0-14389 GCA_011762765.2 Rhinocypha anisoptera
AGATCCTGGCTAAAAATAGCATTCAGTGTCGAAAGTTAATTTGTATCCTTCACGTATAAGACGCAGGTAACTTTTTTGAGACCAAATTTAGGAAAAAAAGTGCGTCTTATATGCCGTCAAATACGGTACTTAATTGTGTCACTTCTAAATTTGTGTCACTTTAAGTATAATATAGCGGAAAATTACAATTATATCAATTGCAATTATCACATTGGAATTTAATGGCATGCACATCTATTTACAATCTTGAATCATTATTAAATTGTCCATGCTCAAAAAATTATTAGTGACTAATTATGGCCCTGTGAACTGTAATTACATAGTATAAATTGACTAAATTGCATTACACAGGTGAAAATATAGAAAGAGAGTTTTATGCAAGCAATATAATGGGGAGGAATATAGCAATTACAAATATCTGTATTTTTTCTTTCTTTTTCTGTTAAATTAATGAAGGACTAAAATATAGTTATTCATAATCTACTTTTGGCATCTAATGTGTGATATTTGCATCCAAGGAGATGATACAAACCACCTAGTAAACCTGGAAGATGGATTAGCTTAAATTTATTCTATATGTGTTCTAAAGTATCAAGATTGTTTTAATTTAGAGTGCTAGGATTGACAAAAGTAAAAATTCATCTCTTCTATTTTTTCTCGCCTATGATTCTTAATACAACAGAGTAAAGTCTAAAGTACTATATCAGTTGGCATGATTTAAAAAAAAATTCATCTGAGTTATGCCTGATGACATAGAGAGAAATTTAGTATAAAGAGTTTTGTAGGCATTATTATGTGTGTATAGACGGGTGTATTCCAGTTGCATGCACTACTTTGGATGCTTTTTTCTTGTTGAGCCATTGTGTGAGTAGATATTTCAAGAGTGAAAGCCTTTCTAACCCTCATGTTTAACCTGCAGCATGGAATTTAAGGTGAAGAAGGAAGGCTGGGGAGGAGGTGGAATCAGGCTGATCAAGTTCACTCCTGGCATAGGAGACAAACCTGTGCTGAGGGTCTCTGGGAAGGCACTGAATGTCAGCATTGGATCTGGACTCCCCAACACCTCAAGTGAGTCCCCCTTTCATATGCTATCTGTCCATATTACTTCCTTTCATCCATCAATCGGTCACATTAGTCTGCAGAGAGACCTTGTCCGAATATTGTTTACCAGTATGACAGAGTGACGCAATTCTATGACAGTACCGGGTTGAAATTAGTTCTATGACCAATCAACTTGATTAAGAATAAAAATATCCTTTGGATTTTTCTTATCTTAAAAAGTTATTTATTTTTGACTTTATTAAAAATTGTTGTCCCACTATTTCTAATGGGCGTGACAAGTTACTTCGTCATACCTTGTCATATGCTTTGGTGATACTTTGAGTGCCCTTTATACAAAACAGCTGGTAGTTTCAATGTTTCTATTTCCAGGAAAAACAAATTTACTATATCCTTGGAAATGCATTATTGATTTGTGTATCCTGACCTCTTTTTTGCAACTTTTGAGGTGCAAAAGCCGATTGGAGTCTGCATGTGAAATTCAAAAGAGGCAATCCTCTTGGTTATTTTTGATGAATTATAATTACCACATGATTAACTTTTGCTGTAAACTTGTTGCAGAGGATGTTAAAAAAATTCAATCAAGGGACATTTACTGAATTTTCAGAAAGATATTTACTCTTTTATGTGTTGACTATTAATAGAAATACATGGCATTTGTTAATCAATAGTAAATGTTTCTTACAATTTTAGGTTAAATAATTTTACAAAATTAGTAAAATCGTACTGGATTATTTATAAAAAAAGAGTTGTTATAAATGAGAGTTAATTTCTATATAATATTTTGACTGTTAATGAATAAATATGTATTTGTATGGCATTACATTTTCATTAAAATAAATTCTTCTCCTGGACTAATCTTGGAATCTCAGATATTTGCTTCCCCTCTGATCTTATTGCCTTTAACTGTCACATTTATCCAAAGTCCACCTTATTTCTTTTTTCAGGGCCCTCAAAGACATACCGTGCACAGTTGATCAACCAGGGGACTGCAGGTCGGCCTCACATACCATCGCCACCAGTGTCTGCTGCACCGCCCGTGCCCCGTCCTACCCGGGCGGCACCTCCTCGCCCTCAGCAGCCACCTCCCAGCACCAGGGTACCTCCACCACCCAGCCATCCACCCCCTGCCAACCAGCCCTGCGTAAAACCGAGCCCCTTCAGGCTTCCTTCTCTCTGTGAGTTTACATGTGAATGGTCCACATGAAGAGGAGGTGCAAAAATGGAGGCAGAAGGCTCTGTGCACAAGGCTCTTAGGACAGTTAAATCAATCCAACCACTCTGTGTTGCCATTGGTATTTACTTTGAATCCAAGAATAACTGTATTGCCATAAACCTGATTTTCTGTGTGTCTGTAATTGCATTTAATTAGATATTTATGTGTCTATTCCTTTACTGACCTAAACCCTGAGTTTATGAGTTCTAGAAATATTCAAAGTTAGTGTAGGTTGGCTGCACTATTAAAAAGATGAAAAAGTTGTTTACTAATGGTGGCATTTTATGAAATGAGATACAGGTGTAAATTATTTCCTACATTGACAGACATCAGCCACTTTTAAATTAGGGACAGACAATATCAGAACTGATAGGTTTTTTTTCATTTTCCTTATAATGCTTAGGGCTCATAAGAATTATTTATTGAGTTACTGTTATTTTATAACCCAAAATTTCCTTTCAGTTCCACATGGTGAATATCATCATTTATAGTATGTGCTAAAAGTGCCATTAGCTATGTATCTATGCATTGTCTTTGAGGAGACCTGCCAAAACATTTTTTCTCTTAAACTGAGCATAGAATTTTATGCAATTTTATTGTAATAATTAAATTATTAGTGCAATTTCCTTGGTTAATATATAATAATTTTCTAGAACAATGATGATATTTTATACTTATGTCTGTTCTGTAAAAGTTGGTCATGTTTAGCTATTTTTTTGGTGACAAGTGAAAAATATTATTATTCGACATTGTAAATTAAAAATTAAACTGGTACAATTGCAAGGATTTGGAAATAACTGGATTTTTTTCATGTCATTAGGAAGGGAGTACATATTTACTTTCAATGGCGTGCACAATTCCCAAAATATCAATGGAAAATCTGAGAGTACCTACTAAAAAAATGGTGGCACTCAAAGGGTTAATGGTAGAGTTCTGTTTGACTAAGATATTTGAAAATCATGTGGCAGGTTAAGTGGGACACTCCCTGTGCCAGACAGGGTTTGCTATTATGTAACAAAGCTTGCAGCAAGGGTTGTCCAGAGTCAAACCTGGAACCCTGTTCATGATTTGTACACACTGAACTATTTTAAAAAGAAAGACAATTAACTTTTAACATTTGTTTTAGTTTGTTTATAAAATATATGTCTGCTCTCTTACTTTTAAGTGCTTTATGAATGTTTCATCTCTTTTCAGCTCCAGGTAATTCCTGGTCCTACAATGTAGCAAAGGCAAAAAATACTGCAGCAAGTTTACAAACACCCTCTAACCAGGTGAAGGGGATAAGCCATGAAAAGCAAGAGTTCATGGCCACTCCTCTAGCAGGAGTAGCTGGGTAGGAATGATTAAGAGTTAGAATTTGAGACTGATCATATGTGTATCAATATGTGTAAAATCAGAGTGAAATTCTCTTTAGTGATATTTTTTGCTTAAGTCTCATTTGTAATCTTTTTGTGTTGAATCTAGTGAGAAGAGAGCAAGCCTAAGGAGCAAACAGCCAAAACCCATACCTGGCGGTGGAAAACCACGGCCTAATCTCAGAGTGAAGGCTAATGTGCCAAAGTGTAGAGCTGTTTATTCATATAGCTCTCAAGATCTGGATGAGCTTACGTTCATGGAAGGAGACATCATTGATATAATCAAGGAGCGTGAGTATCCCATTTTTAGGTGTAAACCCTTTGGCCTATTGAACCAAATTGAACTTATTGGCCTAAATTTAACACAAACCCACATGTTTTCAAGGGATACTTAGTAAACATAAACCCTCATATTTTTCTGTTTGTAGCATAATTCTCTCTAACTCATGAATCATACAAGCCTAGAAAATGTTCACATCCTTGAAAATAACTTAAATAAACATAAATGCTAAAATTTTAATAAAGTGCATATTATATATTTGATGTATGGATACTTAATAAGAATAAAAGTTACAATATTTTATCATATCTCATTTCAAAATCATGTTGAGTCTTTCCAGCAAAGATTTTGTGAATTAGGTGTGTTCTGCAAAAAGTCATTTTGGTAACCCCTTTTAATATTTTGGAAATGGAAGGCAATTTCTGGAATCATGGTATTTTAAGAGTCCACATCCCTCAAGATGCCAACAGAGAGTGACTAGTCTTTGTATTCTATCATCTCTGTATTCTGTTATGCCTTAAAATTACATGAATCAGTTTTCACATGTTGGCTGAGACGGCAATCCTTACCTTGATTTTGGATTTTTCTGCATTCTTTGTTTCCATTTTCTACCACATCACACCTGAATATTCATTATTTATATCATGATCTATTATTAGAATAAATGCTTATTTTCTTGACTGGATGGAAGACACTATCTGATTATGTCATTTAAGTGTGATTAATAATTTGTTGTCATATTGATTAAGTATTTATTCTAAATCTAAAAATAAATAATGTAGTAACTTAATAATTGCTTTTACCTTGGTACAAAAAGGTGAAACTATTCCTAAAAAATTTATTTATATGACATTAGACCTATATGTCATCTCTCTCCCTCCCACCAAGCTTACATGTTATAATGAAATCAAAATGTTTCTCTTTCCAGATGATGGTGGATGGTGGCAAGGGAAATTAAATGGAGTTGAAGGGTTAATTCCAGCCAATTATATTGAGAAAATTTGACTTTCCATTAGTCACATTTCATGACACTTCCTTTATGCAATGCTCTCTGAGTGATTTTATTGGAAGCAATGTATTGATGCTCTAATGTATTAGTACCAAATTGTATTATCATTATAATAAGTGGTAGACTACCACTAATTTCAATTTACTGTTGATGAAATTAAATGATAAACTTTGGTTTCAAAATGAAGAATGTGTAGGATAGTTGGCAGTGATATATTTTTGCCAAAATCCATGAATGATAAAATGAGTTTTTTGTTACAATTTTAACCCAAAGAGGCATGTAAGATGAATTTAGGATATAAGGAACTTTGTACCTGTCATTTGCTACAGTTCAGCACTTACTTACATTACTAAGAGGGTGTTTGACATTTAAATCTTTACTGGTTTGGAGAACATATTTCTTAATTAAGTCTAATAACAATTCTATGAGAAGTCATAGGAATGCCTAACAACAAATAAATACTGCCAGTATTATTCATTGTTATTGGAGTGCTCTGTTATTTCAAAGATTAAATATTTTTTTCTCAATTAAAAAAGATGAATATGGAAAAATTCAATCCTTTTTAGGTCAAAGAAGCTACTCCAAAGTAGAAATCTGTTTAATAGACCTTATCTTTATTTTTCTATATTGTGTTTAAATTCAATATGGATAATCATGAAAAGTTTAGTGTTCTCTAAGAATTATAATGTTTCCTGTGTCAAGTTACCAATTGTAAAAACTAATATTAATAATCAAGATGTTTCATTCAATGACATTGTTATGCATTAACATTGTCAGATTGAGTGTACTATTTCTTTGTTTACATTTTTAATTAAATGAGGAAGTCAACAGCTTTCATTATTCATATTTACTAAACCTATGAGTGTCATTTTTACACAATTTTACATGATTATTGTGAAATTAATAATTCAACCATTCAGCTAAAACAAAAAGTAGGTAGTAAATTTTATATATTTATACAGGAAAAATATAAGACAACCAGTTTCCTCTATAATTGACATCATCTGGTCAATCTAATCATCATCGCCAGATGATGATGATCGAAACTGGTTGTCTCTTATATTTTTCTGTGGAAATACATAAAAGTTACTACCTATATTTTGTCTCATTATGGAATTCCACCAGGTAATGGCCTCCTCAGTGAATTTCACTCTACTAAACTTGTACACATGAAAAGAAGAAAGGACAGGAAATACTTTTGAAGGTGTATTCTATTACTTAAATGCTTTGAATGGTGGCTGAGGATATTCATTTTTTTTGCTAGGCTCTTAAGAGCAATTGGATTTGAGGATACTCAAAATCTTATAACATATATACATATTTTGTTTGCCAAACATCTAATTTTCTTAACCATAAAATGTTTTCCCAGTATCAGGATTTTTGCTATTGTAGTTTTTTTTATCTTTTCTCATTGTTTTTGTCATTTTCTCAATAATTTCTTTCTCTTCATAAATTCATCCTTTGCTAAGGTTCTCTTTAAGTTACTGCACTGTAACCGTTTTCATCTAAATTCTGACAACCAAGTTTTTGAGATTTCTTTGGATAATTTTTCAATTGCTGGTGTTAGTTGACATACATGAGATAATAATAATGCTTTATTTGTTCAAAGATTTGGTGAACATTCACACACACACAACTGTAGGACATGTCAAATATATATATCGAAACATTGCAGATTCATGATATATTTATATACAAATATACATACATCGATATACAAAATACATTCACATATGGGAGGAGTTTTGACATGGTTAACGCTTAGTTTAAATTTTATTTTTTTTTAAATAATAATATTCTCTGGTGCTGCAGATCCAGAAATTCATTTAGAGTAAAATAGATTATTTTATAATAGACTAAACAGCTTTTTCTTGAATACAGGATATTTTATTTCAAATTTAATATCTTGGAGAAGTTTATTAAATAATCTAAGACCCATTGTTATGGGTCCATGAGCAGCGTTCTGTATCCTAACAAATGTCTGGTGTAAGTCACTATTGTACCCGTACTGCTAGATATTACCCTTCACATGCAATATAATATTAAATATATAAATGCACGGTATTGGTGGTAAACTGAGTCTCTTGAATAGAGATTTATATGGGGCATCACAAGTAGCATAGCACAATACGTATAATCCTCTTGGATTTTAAAGATTACACCTGCATGAGGTTAGGAGACCCAGAAGAGAATACTAAAAGTAACCTGAGATTAGGATTTACAGTATTTATAATATTTCTCGTGAGGAAGTATAGGGAGCTTATAGCTTGTTAGGTAATTTGAAAATGTGCTCCTCCCCCTATAAGTTTTTATCTAAGACAAATCCCAGGAACTGTGTCATGGAATATTGAGAAATCCTTTCGCCAGCTACTTAAAATTGATTGTGGTAGAAACTTTGTTTTCATTTGTGAAGTGAATAAGTCTAGAATTTTTTACATTTGGCTTTAGAAAGTTAAGAGAACACCATTCATAGAATGTCTGTGCTACTGTGGCTGCTCCTTCCATCAAGCAGTCTACTGAAATGGCTGACACACTAATACTCACTGTACATTTTAGCTTATCTGGCAGTTCATTAATATAAATCAAAAACAAGATTGGCCCAAGAATAGAGCCATGAGGTACACCTAGTATCACTTCTGTTCAAGGAGAGAAAAATTTGTAACCACCTTTTGATAGTTCCACATACTGATGGCTTTCACGCAAATATGTTTCAATCCTCTGATAAGAGATATATCAAATTCAATAATATTTCATTTTAAACAGCAGTAGCTGATGATTCACATAGTCAAAAGCTTTAGTGAAATTGAAAAATAAACCAAGGGTTTCAGTTCTATATTCCAGGCCCAGAAGTATTTGATTTGCCATTTGACAATTTTCTGGTGTAGTGGACCTGGATTTTCTAAATCAATACCGAGAGGTAGAAAACAAGTTATATGTTTCAAGATATGAAACCAGGGGGAGATAATAAACCTTTTCAAATAATTTCCTCAACTGATTCAGGAGGGATATCGGTCTATAAGAATTCATTATAGTCTTGCTACCTTTGCCTTTGTAGATAGGGACTATTTTGGCAGATTTCAAGGTACTTGGGAAAATGCCAAACTTTAAGAATAGCAACTGATCTTTAATTTCATATAATGATTTTTTTATGACTATCCCAGGGATCTCATCTAATCCAGGACTAAATTTGTTAGGGAAATTTTTAATAATGTTGGTCAGTCCCAGATCTGAGCAGGGAAATAAGTACATTGAGTTATATGTGTTAGTATTATCAGAATAATCAGCTGAATTGACTGAGGCTGAGGGCATTTGGTGGGACAGGTAGAGGTAATTCAAAATAGAAGCTATTTTAGAGTAATCAGGTATAAAATTACAAGCTGAGTCCTGCAAATCTTCTTATTTATTAAGTGTTCCTTTAGATTCTTTGATAATTTGCCTTATCACTTTGTTTTATTGTCTACATTGATGATTCTATGGTTTTTAAAACCCTTTTTAGCAATCTGTAGGCTTTGGTGATATTTTCTCTTTAGAGCTGAGTATTTCTGCTGGTCAGCCTGATCTGATTTATTTTTGTAATATACATTTTTCTTGAAAGCCAACAAATTTCAACTGATTTTCTCTTGTTTTTGCAATTAGCTGAGGAGCTTGTGGTTCCAGTATGCTTCACACAAGGGGGAACAGATATCAATGTAGTGCTCATATGTGGAATAGAAATATTCAAAGTTATTGTTAAAAGACTCAAAGCTAGACAGAATGGACCAATCATGACAAATTAGCATATCACAGAAGGTTGTCAGGTTTTGATCAGAGAAATATCTCTTGTAATAACTTGTACTCACATTGGAAGTGGTTATAGCAATTGCAGCTAGATGTGGGTAGTGAACAGGTGGGAGTCAATTACCTTGGTTTGAACATGTTCTACATCAATATTAGTCAATATATTGTCCTGTAATGTAATGATAGTGAAGTTTGATTAGTGCAGTGTTTGAATTTCAATGTCCATTTGTCTGTCATGTGACTCCTGTCATTTATCATTTGTTGACTAGATTAAATCTAATCAAGTTTTGGGGTTTGTGTTAAACATCAGACTGGCAGGAGATTTCCCTGTGGCACAATGAGTCGTTCTATATGAAAATAAATACTGTGCCATTAATGTATCCAATTTAATGCCTCTATTCATAGGGTCTCCTAATGGTTTCTTTATCCCTTTTTTAAATGACTTTACTGGATTTTCTGTGCTGACCAATGATACAGAGTGATGGTACACATGCGACTGTCATCTTAGAGGGGAATTTTAACTGTACCCTGCATGGTTGCCTACTTCCGGTCCAAGCACATGACAGACAAATGCATATCGAAATGCAAACACTTCACTACTCAAACTTCACAATCAATACATTACAGTCTCTTTGTACTGTTTGAGAACACACACTTGCTCTAGTTGGTTTATAGTTGGTTGCACAGATGTTGATCGAGGTCAGTAAATCCAAAAAGTGGAGTTTTGCTATTGAATTTAACATAATAATAATATAAAATTACAATTGAAATCGCCTGTGATTATAATACAAGGGTCAAAAATTGAATTGTGAATTATTTACAAAAGGCATTGTGCCCCCTTCCCTAAGCCAAAAGCCATGGCTTATGGAAGGTGCTTGGAGTATTCTGAGTGAATTTTTCAGATTAATGACACTGGATGTAACATTACTTTGGTTTGGTGGTGCAAAAGCATATACACATTTAATATTGGGAGAGAGAAACCTGAAAATATAAGTTTCACCATAAGAAGATTGTCTGTTTTAATTGATGATCAGATGATATAAAATAATCTATTGAACTGTTACACAGGTTAAAAAGAGTAATCCAAGTTACATGATTTCATTTCACTAGTGAACTTGATTTCATTTCACCAGTTAATCTTTGCTATGTTTTTGAATTTCTTGAAAACACACTTCAAACTGTCAAGTGGTCTGGAGGTAGGGGATTACAATTTTAATCAAACTCGAATTGAAATTATTTCTAATGTTAAACTTATGTTATTAATTGTTGGTTTAAAAAAAGACATAACAACATCAACTTTCTATTGCAAATGTTGTTGTAGTTATTGGAGGTGAATTTTTTAAATATTTCCTAAAATTATATTTAAAAATTTCTTATTTATATTTGGGGTTGGTTTACAGGAATCCAGTTGTTCTTCTAGGAGGTGGATTACTGGAGTAGGCCATTAACTATCATAAGAGTTGTTGAATAGTTCCAAGGCCGTATATTTTTTTAGCACTCTATTTACTCTTCATGTTAAAGTTATGACATCCCATGAAATATTTTATTTTCTAATCTACATTTCCTTAACTCCTTAAACTTCTCCTCTTTCCCATCCTCTCTTTTCATACTAAATACCTCAGAATTTGTATTCTGTTATGGTTTCTTTGCCACAAAAGTGGCACACACAGTAGCAAAGATTCTATTATTAATCTAATATTTTATTTACGTATTTATTTAAGCCCTGTAAAATTTTGCTTTGACGGAACAAATGGCATTGCAAAATACTACTTGGTGCTCTTCAATTGAAACCAGACACTCGAAGCAAAAAGACAAATCTTCGGTCAATCGAGTTTGAAACGGACACACTGATGGAATGATATCGGTACTACATCACGCATAGAAAGGCGAGACCACAATAAATGTTTAGGGAACTAGAGCCTACCGAACCGAACGTCAAAATAATTCCCACTCACTAATAACCACATTAGCAGAGATCATTAATAATCATACCGCGCGCCAACCACAGGACGCATATAGACGGTGTCCTAACTCCCTGCCATATGCTGACGGGATCGCTAGCAGCGTACCGAGTAGATGTAGATGGGAATCTTTCGAAAAAACCGCCATCGTCTCTCGTGGCATCACCTTGAGTTGCTACAACAAGAAGATAGATCGTTCGTTGCCACAACAAGCAACAAGCTCGAATTGCCTTGGCCCGTGAACAGAAGCCTCGCAGAGTTCCTCCCTTACCGATGGACGCCTCAATAGAGAGCTCCTTCTACGAGAACCTCACCTTGGGTCTGGTCAAGCTGCTAGGTAGGAATTTCCTTTTGAAATCCTTGTGATGAGCGACTATTTCCATATGTTATTTACATTGAATTTAGGGTACTATTTTCGCAAGGTATCATGTACCTAAGTCAATACTTGGAAAGAAATAATTATCGAATGCCACAGCAACTAATAATAATATAATTTTATTTCTGTTGGTTACAATGGATTCTACCTGAACAACATTGACAAATAAAACGGTATTCTTCCCACTTTTTTTTGGAATAAGTCTTCTGTTTTTAAAGTGCTGAAGAAAGCTTGCGGATGTATCAGATTATTTCGGAAGTGTAGTATTATAGTGTGTTTTTAGTTTATAGGGTGCGACGACTTCTAAGGTCATATAGTACCTCCTCATATAAAAATTAGTACAGAAAAGAGCACAACAACCAGGTGACTCAGGACCTAACCCACGACCTTTTGGTCAGCTGACCAGCGTGCTGCCCACCAAACTAACCCAGCCGGCTTACGTGCTAAGATACTGATAAATATTGTATGTTAGCCAAGGAATATAGCCAGGTAATATTTACAATCCACAACTACGACTTCACTCCCCCTCCAGAATTTCCCCGTCCCCTGCAATTGGCATCGGTAATGCGAAACAGGGGGTTACCTGTCGGTTCTTACTTGTGCTCCTTCAATCCTGAAAGACTCCTCTACCACGACCCTCGGAATATCCCGAGGGTCGTGCCTCTACTCCCTCCACTCAGCTTAGCAAAACCATTCATTAGATTAATATTATAATCGTATTCGTTGCATTATATCTTTGACTGTTCTTTTCTTCCCAGCCGCTGTTACGTGTCGTAAATTTTGTTTTGCCTAAGGGGAAACATCAGTTATTAATTTGCCGATGGATATTAACTGAAAAGCTTCGAGAAAATGTTTTCTTTAGCACGAGATATTTTCTTAATTTGTTTGCACATACTTTTGAAAACTCAATAATTGTAAGTACGCTACTACATACTTATTAATTAAATTCCTATTGTGAATTACCTCTTAATTAAATTTTCACTTAGGATCCATTCTTATTCTCAACTTCCGAACCGTTTATTACAAGAATCTTCAATCCCTTGTAACAATTTTGTTGACTGCTGCCAGTTGAGCTTAGCGCTTGCGGTACCTACTGTGCTTTCATTTAAGCCGTTTGATTTGATATGTGACTGCGATGGGAAAATGATGAGAACTGAAGGGACATTTTCTTACGAAGAAACTGTTCCGCGTTCTTTGATTTTTCATGCATCTATGATTGTGTATGCAGAACAATAATGCATAACTGTATGAAAAAGTAGGTATGCGGGTAATTTATATAATTCTTTTCCCACTCCCTCCTCCTCCGAAGAGGACACGCCTGGGGTGCAGGGGGTGGAGTTGGAGAAGAGGTCACCATGCGACCGTCAGCTGATGACCACTTGGGAGCAAAGGTATAGTTGCGTTCTTCCGGACGACCTCAAGCAGTTCTATCTGTCCATCGATGGCTTCCGCCTCATCTGGAACTACGAGTACGCAGGTGAGTGAGGGGCTTGAGTCGTAAGTTTCGAGGCGTGAGACGCGAGAACCCCCAGTCAGAGTGGCAGACTACGCTGTCGCACTATCTATGAAACCATCTTGTTTTTTTTCTTCCGTTAAAGTTTTCTCATCAAGTTTACATATCAAAGGCTTCGGTGAATGCTTAGAACTTTTCGTGGCGCCGAATCGAAACTGAAGTAGTTGCCCTGCTAGCGTATGCAACTAGTAAAAAATGAAAACCAATTTACCACAATTTTTGTGACGCAGTGGTAGAAAATGATGATGGGAACTACTTAATTTCAGAGAAGCTACTTCATTCGGCTTAGTAAAAGCTCCAGGAGTTTCATTTACGGCATCTCCGCCAATTTGAATTTGCCCTCGTCGAGAAAATTTTAGCACGAATTCTTGGCTCACTCATTGCGTGTTTTCCATGCGCAAGCTTTGCTCCCATTGGCGGTCCCCCCCTGCGGCAAGGTTCCAACGATCATTTCGAGATCCCGGGTCGAAATGCGCTCCTTACATCTCGACCGGTGGCTGCGAACCGACTCTGTTCCTTTCCAGGCGAGGTGCTGGCCATCGGGAACATGAAAATCAACTCCCTATCCGAGCTCCGTCGGATCGGTGGCCTGAAGCCGGGTGCTGAGGGTGACGGCCCCACTCTGTTGGACATCGAGGCGTGCTCCCAGGGGCACTCGGACGACCCCCGGGGTGGTGGACAGCAGGGGCGAGGTCCGCCCCCGCACCAACTGCCCAACTTCGGGGTCAGGTGCAAGATATTCGAGCTGGATCCATGTCAGGGACTCGGCAAGGTTTGCCTCGTGTACCACGAAGGCGGCGGGGGCCTGGCACCCCTGTGCGCCGCCGCAGCGTCGCCCCCCGCTGGGGGTCCCTCGAGGGAAGAGCCCAAGGTCTGGTTGCTGGACCGGTGCTTCGAGTGGCACTTCCTAGCTCACGACTTTGCTCACTACTTCCGGATGATGCTCGTGCACCAGGGGCTCCCACAGTGGCAGTTCCGTTTCACTCCCATGGGGTTAACCCCATGGGCCGAGGTAAGAGTATTAGTATAAGATTGTGTGAGACTGCACACACCTGTGTAGGGGGAGTGGGTTGGGGAGAGAGAGAGAGAGAGGGGGATGCTATTTTTTATGCCTGATCGTGTATGTGAGAGTGCAAGGGGATGTAGATGGAGCACCATTTTGTGGGAGTGCGTCTCTTTTGCAAGAGATCTCATTTTGCAGGAACGGTTTCCTTCTGACCTGACATTCCTTTTGCACAGTTTCTCTAGTCCTCTCTTCCCCATTTTCCTGCTTTAACTTCATCTAAGACAGTGATTCTGATCAGCTTGAATTCATTGGTCCATTCAAATAATTACCTCTCGGTAATTTATGGATACATCCAAGTTGAATCTAATCTTTACCTGTCTTACCCACATTAATCTCTAAATTAATCAGAAGTCTGAAGCTTACAATAGCATATGGTAGTTATGCTTATAATGTAATATATTTTAAGGTGTTACTTTATTATGTCAAGAAAGTGAAGGAGAAGTAATGAAATTCTGCATTGAAACTATGTAGAATTTCTTTGTTCTCAACATATGCATGACTGTAAGATGTTAATTATGTATCGTAAAAAATTAAATGCATAAATATACTATTTCTAATTCTCTCTTTCCAAACAATACACGATCTTGATCTTTGCCCAGGAAAATCAACCATAGAAGGCAAACTTTATTGAAGTCCAGCATCTTGACTCACATAACTTTGTTTTCCACTTGACTTATGTTAAACATGATTTAGGATGAAAGAAATAAAAACTTTGCTTTTCCACAATATAAAATATAGTTTATTTGTGACCTGTTTCGTCACTGTGTGAAGATGTCA
>WURS02448136.1:0-14389 GCA_011762765.2 Rhinocypha anisoptera
CCAAAAAGTTCAATGGTTACTTCCTAATGAGATAAAAGTAACATTTTATAACAAAGTCGAATTAGGCAACCTTTTTGCCCACAAAAATGATCATAAAAATCCCTTCAACAAAGTGGAGTATATGAATTCCACTGCGCAGATTGTTAGGCATTGGTCAAATTGGGAGAGAATTTTAAACTAGGATTAAAGAACACATAAGCTTTCAGGAAAAACAATCACAATTACCAATTCACAAAACATCTTTTTGAACACAACCTCATTAGTTATACCAAAAATTTTACATAAAAAAGTAAGGGACCATGCATTACCGGGTGCCTTAGAGTTTTGAAATTTTTCAAATCATGAATTTGAAAAACTGCATTTTGCTAAATGCTATACCTTTCCCACTCCCCCCTTCTGCAACTCCAGTTCTTTAATCGCCATTCCCCTCCTTTCTCTCTCCCGCCAAAACCTCTTATCCTGAACACACCTATAGTGACAAATCGCACAACAATAATGACCCCACATTAACTTACCCAGATAGCTTCCCCCCTACCATCCATCCCCTCTTTTTCCCCCACCTCCTCTTAGACATAGTATATTGAGAAAACTTCTGTATTTTATATCACCTGATAATGTTACTTAGTTAATGAAACCAGTTGTACATTAAAAAGTTTTTATGTGACCAAGGGAGTAAGTTGACTATGCTCTTATTTGACACTTACATAGCTAATTTAAATATGCCATTTAATTTCGCCAGAGAGAAATCAATGTTTCATAGGAATATCTACAAGGAAGATATTTGCAATGGCTACAGAATTATAGTCATGTGTCAAATCCTCTGGAATTTCAATTTGTTATCCATATTTTTATTTCAGGGGCTGCAATTTCATTTGTTTTGGTTCAGCCGTCCATTCTCCTTATCCTGCAGGTCTCATATTTGTGTTAAGGTAATATTCTAAAAATATCAACAGTAGTTAATTTGTAATGTAGTTTGCTGTAATTACATCTCTGATCAAACCCATTATCTTCCATTATAGATGGCCTGTCATACTTGAATATCTTACTTGAATACACCTCCACAAGTTATCTTGTTTGTTTCATTCTATTATCTATTAACAATCATGAATACATTACTCCTGAAAATTAGGGAACATTATCTTATCCAATTACTGTGTCTCATCTATGGTCTTTTTTTTTTTTTTTTCATTTACACCTTGTTCCTCAAACTTTCTGAAATATTGCACTTAACACTGCTTCCTTCATGGAATCGCTCATTCTTTGGCAGCTGGTGTTTATTTTAATTATTTCTAAAAAAAACTCATTTTTGAGAGCAGTGAAGGTCTTTTTGGAATGGAATCCATCAAGAAAACAAGTTCAACCAATGCACAAGATGAACCCAAAAATCAAAAATTTCACCCCAAATCCTTACAAATCTTTCATGTCTGTCATGTTTTTTACTTTACCTTTCTGATTTCATCACTTTTGTTCATAAACCATGACTGCATAAAATATTTCTCTATTATTTTAATATCAGAAATTTCTATGTTTTCATAATGTGATATCACACAGTTTCTTCAGTAGAATAATCAAATATTATTGTTTGAATTTAAATATATTCATTGTTGTTTTTCCTCTTTATGATTCATAATTGTTTTTATTAAAAAATAGAATCTCAGACAAAAAATTTAGGAGAAAAATAATGCTAAGATGTAAAGTCTTGGGCTAAGCAGCACATATTTAAAGAAATTATCACCTCCAGTTTCCATTATGGGTACTGATTGATGATAAGAGAATCCTTCATTTTTTAATCTGTTTTTTAAATATCTCTATCGCTCTATTTTTTCAGACCTATTTTTTCAGGTCTATTTTTTCCTTAATGAGCCACTACAGTATTTTGATACAACTGGGGATTCATGTGTAATTTTATATAATCAATATTCATATTGGAAATCCTGGTTTCCCTAGAGTGTTTTTGTAGTAGATTCTCCTTGAAGCTTTTGCAGAGTCAGATTCTCCAACTCTTCTTTCAATAATAAAGTTTTGTCTTAATTGACAACTCAGTCCTAAAGATGATGAGCAATTAATCATTGAAATATTAAGAGATGAAGAACCTGACCTAATAAGAGACCCAAGAAAAATTTGCTCAGAAATTCAATTTGTTATAAATGGTATTCTCATAACTCTAAAGTTATCTTAATCTCTAGCTCATAAGACTTTTTGAATTGATGGTGCATCAATATCTGATGTGGTCACCATGAGATACAACCTTCTGAGAGTTAATGTATTCCCAAATAGTGTTTCTAGGAGCAATTTTCTACTGGGGAAAATAAAAATCATTTTGTCTATAAGTTTATGTCTAAAACAGTTATATTTCCATTTGTTATTTATTAAAAGAGATATTTTTAAACATTGATGGTGTGGAATCATATAATTATTTTCACACTGGTACTCATTTATAATCAAGCAACTAGATCTAATAAGTGTCCTAACACAATCATTAACCATTAATCCTTGAATTAATTTGAAGCAGTTCTCTGCTTTCCTTTCTTATTTTCTGTACATCTTTCTTCACATTGATGTCTGCCAATATTTGGGGCATTTATCCCACCCACATTATTTATTCACAATTTTTTGTTGCTTAACCATTGGTTATTGTCTTTATCTTGCCATTATGCCTCATATTTCAAATATAGGATATTTCCTACTTCTATTCAAAATGTAAGTTGGATTTCTTCCTCCTTGCACTCTTTGCAGGGTTAAGTAGTTATTTAATTCATCATCATAAATTATACACATACTACACAAGTGGATCTGATAATTTTCAGCCATGCAGTAAGATTTCAAAAAATAATTGGCATTAGAGGGTTATCTTTTGCTGGTAAACTGGTGTTATATTGGGGTTATATGTATAACCATTTTTCCATCCTTTCAGACATGTTTTTATATTGAATATTATGCCTTAAAAACCCTGAATATATACAAATAATTTATTTAGTTCTCCAAATTTGACTTTTTCTTATAATAACAAATTGTGATTATTGATTTTAAATTATTGTCCGATCTGCATGAATGTTTTATTTTATAATTTTCAAAAGGGTGAAATATGTGTGTGTATTATGCCAAAAAGTAGAATGCCAGTCTACTCTTGCACTAATCTTTTGAAGAGGATAAATATGAGTCAGTGTAATAAATAGTTTTCTTGTTAATTCGTATCATAATAATAATTTTTTAAGCAGTAAATCACATGATATGTTCTAATATGTTTAAGGCTCCTACCACTAGGCCCAGGAAAGAAAACTTTAATGACTCCAATATGCATTAATAATTTATGTATATAAATAGGTTCTTTAGTTATTCAAATAATCATTTACTAAGCTAGTTTTAAACATTGTAGGCATTATATGATATAACTTTTTGACACTGATATTCCTGCCATCATTCAGCAAAGACAGCTGATAAATGTCATGATGTAATCACTAGCTAAAAAATTATGAGAGGAGTAATATGTTTATACAAAAGTGAAAGGATATTTATGGTAAAAAACAATTAATGAAGTATTATCTTAAAGTACTTATTTAATTTGCTTTCTGGAAATATTTTTTTCAATTATTAAATTCTCAAAAAAGTATGATTTAACTACATTCTCTTTATCATTTATCAGCCAATGGGATTAATCCTATTTATATTTTATAACCTAAATGTACAAAACAGCACGAAAACCTTTCACACAACATCTATTTCTAGTGAGCGGCACACAGACATGCAGGCTCTTTCATCTGAAATAATGAGTTATTAACAGAAAAACAGATTTATATGAATTACTCAATAAGACCTAAAGTTAGAAATAATTTATTTCTCTGAATTTGTCAGTTATGCATTAACTATTGTCCTTGATAAATAATTTGCATTACATTATTTCATGTTGATGTTTTTTTAAATTTTAGAAGTATTTATTATAGATGCTTATCAAAGTGTGCATCTAATAAAGTAATCAAACTTTGATAAATCAATTCAAATATGAAATTCTACAGAAAATGCTTATTTCAGTGTTCCTTCATTCTGCAGGTGTCTTGCATGTAATACACAATTGTCACCAAAATGTGTCAAAAAATAATATCAAGAAGTGTACACTAAACCATAAGTTTTAGAAATTCTTAGATTTTGTCAAAAGGATGACTTGATATTTTTGTTAGGTCATAGATCATGGCATGTAAATAGAGTATAGTGTATTCATAAGCATTTTTAGTATTTGTTTTTTAATTTGTTTATTTTTGCATAATAATATGGTTCTCTGCATAACAGCTCAAAAATAATAACTATACTTTTAAAATCAGTGGAACTGTATTCATAGACATATATGACGTAAAGCTGAAAAAATATTGTGTAGACTTCTCTCAGGTCTGTATGTTGTCAAAAATGAAT
The DNA here is from genome assembly GCA_011762765.2 of Rhinocypha anisoptera. Lineage (NCBI taxonomy): Eukaryota > Metazoa > Arthropoda > Insecta > Odonata > Chlorocyphidae > Rhinocypha > Rhinocypha anisoptera. Next base: position 4,405 of record WURS02448136.1, read on the forward strand.
TTCACCATTTTTGTACAATGAAAGAAAAAATATTTATTATTCAGATTTAATCAGTATTACTTATATTACTTATTCCTTTATTGTTGTTCACATGAATGCCAATGTAGCCATCTGTGTAGCCATTTTGACACATTGTGTAGCCACTTCCTCTATGGATGTACATGTGTATATATATCTTAGGTAGCAACTAAAGATTAAGGACATTTAGTGATATATATGCAGCATCAGCTGGTTAAGTTTACCTGCTAAAATCTTAGAATTCATTACTTCAATATGTATTAATAACTTGCTGTTTTGCTATTTTGGCAGTTAAGAGTGTGCATTGTAAACACTTAGTTTCTTGATTGTATACTTCTGAAAAGGATTCTTTTGAGTGAAAATGTGAAACTTTATTAATAAGATGAAATACAAAGTAAAAAATTGTAGATAGAGGATGAAGAGTAAGCACTCTGAAGAAAAGGGTACTTGACAATGTCTGTGAGAGCTGTTCAAAAAGTCCCCATGTGTTGTTTAATCATAGAGCTTAATTATAAACTAAGAAATAAGTTGCATAATTTGCAATTTCTACTTTTAAGTGGAAATTGCAAATTTTGTAACTTATTTCTTAGATTATGGATCGTTTCCACCACATCTCAACTGACTCTATAATGTTAATTATAAACTATTGGTATCCCTATGCTTAATTTGATGTTGCAATTTGATAGCAAAAAAAACCCTTTGAATTCATTTTTCTTGTATTGTTTAATTTGTATTTTTTTGTGAGAATTTTCATTTACATTCCATAATGTTCATTTTTGATTTGTGCCATCAGTGTTTTTCTGATACTCCATAAAAATTTCAAAGAAATTAAAATATTATTTAAATTAGCTTTCAAATAAGTATATTTTAACTTTACAATGATATCAATGTTTAACGTGATTCAAAAGTGGCCATGACTCCCTCACCAGTGATCAGTATCAGGGGGAATATGCAGAATACACAGACTAATAGAATAGCTTTTAGTTAAGTTCTACATTAAAATAAATTAGGTTACATTTTGAACAGGTCATGTAATCTTCAATTTGGCAAAGCTTTGTGCCCAGGTCTATTATATTTTTTTTATTTTATTTTTCATTAATTCCTCGAGACAAAGGTTAGGTTTGTAATTAATAAGCGATGGTACTTCCGTGAGTTCCCTTGTATTGTTAAATTTTCTTTTTTATCGTGTGCCTTTTATGGATTGCATTAATGGATGTTGTGGTAAAGAGGTGCCATAGTTATGGAGGGTGAAGTGTTCCAAAATTCAGAAAGGTGAATGGGTTTGCATAACTGGATTTTATCTTTAAAATACACTGATGCCATTGAACTTTGACCTTCCTCAAGAATTCTGGTGACCCATTATAGTAATGTTGTAATATCAAAACATACGTTTAAGAATAGTTTTAAACTGTGTCCTCAAGGAGAAAACAGTTGAGGCATTTTTCTAAAAAGATATGAATATAGTAACTCTCCATAGTGAAATTGTAGTTATTCCACTATGGAAGGAGATATATTGGATGTTTTTTTCATTATTGAAAAGTCTAACACAATTAATGGGTGATTAGTTCATGTTATATCTATTTGGCTATTTAGGTTTTTGTTGTTCATGTGGGTAGCTCATATGTTTATGTCTATATCTAAATTGGCAAAGGATAAATGTTTAGATTATAGTTGCTGCATGTGCAACATACTAACAACAAAGGTGAGGAGAATAAATTCTTTTCATTCTGTGATAGTGAGTAAGACATTGAATTCACCTCTTTCTCTCCACTGTAGTACTCACTTGCTTTCACTTTTTCACTCTCTCACTTTATGTTGGTGTTTGTCAGTGTCAAGTTTACATCCTTCATTAAGACTTCCCACCTTATGTACCTGTGACACTTGCAGTTTGTGGTTTCATCAGGTACTTACACATCACCTCACAGTAACTAGGGTAGTTAGGAGGTATATGTGCATATTAGACACCTGAAAATTAGCTGATCACCTCTCTTAAAAATAGTATAGTTATTTGCAACAGAGGAAATCGATTATTCAGTTTCATAAATACCAGGTCCTTTATTTTCATTTTTATATCTCAATTTGAAAAGTGATATATTTTTCATTAAAGGATTTGTGCTGCAAATTACTAAACAGTTATGCAACCAAGAATTAGAATAATAAAATAGATGCATAAACACTGATTGATACAGAAGTTATCTATATTTAACGTGGTAGCCCTAATGCCTATATTTCAGGAAATTAGGAGAAAGTAAGTAAACTTCAACAGAAAAAAATATAAAGGTCATTCAATTTTAATATTAAAAACCATACCTTTTATACCAATTAACATTTTTTTACACATCAATAAAATTATATGTGCTTCTGTTAATGTTCTAATTTAATGTTAGCACTTACAGTTAAGCAGTTACTGTTTGTAGTTTACAGGAGATGCTAAAAAAAATAATTGTCTAGTAATTGGTAGCAGCACATTTTTCCAATATTTATCAGTTCGTATCTTTTTAAATGTTCTTTTTCATATATCAATGTTTTCTATCCTCTTGTCTTAAAATCCTTTTGAGCTGTAAATTCTTGGGTTACTAGAGACCAAATAAAATATGGTGAATTCAGGAATAATAAGGCCCATAGTAATACATCTGGGTCAATTACATCCACATTAACACACAAGTGTATTAAACAATTCTAGAGTATGAGATGATTTATGATCACTGTTATTTTACTTGCTGACTATTACAAATAAGATTTTTGGCAGAAACTCTCTCTCTCTCATGCTAGAGTAAAATAGCTTCAATGCTTGGTAATCAGTGCAAGAACCTCTCACCAACCTATAGGTTTCTCCCATTTTCCTGCATATTATATCAGCTCCAACTTTGTAATTATGAAAGATCAGTGAATAAAGTTTTATCCATATTCTCTTTACCGCTACTGCTACTTGGTTCAAGCATAACCCCAGACTGGGTAGGACAGAGCTAATTATTAAATAGTCTAAGATGAATTTAATTACTTATTTAAATATTTCTATGATTAACTTAAAATAATTTAGTTAATGTATCCAACTGTTAAAAAATCCTAATTGTTTAACTGGACACTTAGTATAAGAATGGAAGTGTAAGGTTCTGTTTGATATTTAAAATGAGTATGAAGGTTTAGAATCACTACAGTTAATGAGGGCACATTGGAAATATTTTGTTTCAATCTTTATTTGAAACTAAGGAATCACATGATACAATTATGAATGATTTGAGGTTAGTTTCATTGAAGCATAAACATCCCTAATCTTGAACAAGTACTGATTGTAGCCTGTGATTCCTTATTTACATATAATAATTATCGATTAGATTTCTAGCCCATCCTGAAGGCATACATTTGTATGCTTCATGAATAACAGCAATTGCATAAGTCATGGTTAGGTGTTTAGTTGTTCTAGGAACAGTGAATAACTAACTACTGAAATCAAAGTAGTATTGCAGTCTGGGATTTGTCTTGTGCAGTGATTGCGTGTTTCCTTCAGGAAGAAATGAGGGAATAGAATAATCAATTGTGGCTTGGGTTATGCAATATGACTCAAAATCAACGATGTATATATTTGATTCATCTACATTTTCATGTATACACTGCTAGCCACCTAATGGTATATGGCAGGGGATAGCATTACCAAGTTAAGTAGGTTAATCATTCTGAGGACACTTGGGTTTTAGAAATAATCATAACAGCTCTGTTGATATCGGAGCTTTCTAGATACCTTTATGACTTATTTCTGTGAATATAAAGTTTTTCTAAAATATATAATTAACATATTGTTCTATATTGTTGGAAGAACATGAGATACCAAAATTTTGGTAGAAAGAAAGGCCCCAGATTACTCTTTTGTTCACTAAATGAATGCAATTTTCACAAAATAAATATGAATTTCATGTCAGGATTCAGGAAAATTTTCCTATATACCTCATAAAAACCATGAAAATGTGTTTAGTGTGTAGATTCTCTTGGATAGTCTCAGTGACTGCATTTTATTTCTTGGAGTCTCAGGATTGCAGTGAGAGTGAAGAGTAGGTGGATCCATCAACCATTCATTGTTTTGAAATGAGAGTTTAAATTATTATGCATGTTTTCCTGGTGACATCCAGTTTACTATTTACTACATCCAGTTTGGCTATTTACTCACACTTTTCAACAGGATGTAAGATCATTCATCTTATCAAGGCCAAAGTTATCCTCAACATCCTCCTCATATCACTTGAAACATATCCTGGAACTTCTCTCTGGAAGTAAATTTATCTCTTTTTAACTAATCAGTCTTCTGTTAAAGTCAAGCCTTCTCATGGTATTGTCACAAATTCTGACCAGTGAAATGTTCAGGAATTTGTATAATTATGCTGGAAACTATGGTAATTGGAGAAACAAATTTTTTAAATGACACAAAAGTGTGAGCAATATTATGCATCACCTTTGCAAGTAAGGTTGTCTGGTATCTCAGTGGTCTGAGCAGTTGGTTAATGACCAGAGGTTCAAATCTATTGCAGATGAAGCATTTAGACCATTGGTTACCAACCTTTTTGGCCTCACAGCCTACTAAACACAATTTTGAACCATTGAAATATTCAGAGATATTATGCGAGTGACTATATCTTTTATTGCAAAAATATCACACTATTTGCTGATGATTTTCTAATCAAAACAATGCCAGTAAAATACTTGAACTATCAGAACTTCTTCATGTCCTCAATTATTTTTCCAGAAATTCACCAAATACTTCATATTCTATTGATTCTATTCATATTCTATTCTAACAATAGCCAATATGCAACTCCACTTTTTTATCATCTCTACCTTCATTCCCCTTGAACAACCAATTATCCTACAATCCAATATCCATGATATTACTCGATAGGTTACTCCCACTGTCACACCTATTAAACTTAACTGATATATGCAATTTTTAAACATTTGTTTCATAATAGAAATTGTTGAGAATTGGCAGATTAAAAATGAAAACAACACCACTTACAAGTCCACGTGTCCGTTGACTTTTATTGGAAAACTGGAAGTGAGAATACAGCCTAAACAAAAAGCATTAAATAGGGAAACATACGATGAATGGCAGAATCCGAGTTACTCTCATTTAAATATAGATTACTTATCAACACTTCTCCTTAATCTGTATAGGAATGCAAACAATAAAATTTAAGACCTTTGAGTCAAACACAAACCATTTAAACATTTGGAAAACTTTGGTCCACTCAATGCTTTGGTAAAATATCTGCCACCATTAGTTCCATAGGCATATACATTCAAACTATCTCATTATGCTGAACCACATCACAGACAAAGTGGTGCCTAATGTCAATATTCTTAGTTCTTGAGTGATTCATTGCATTACTGGCAATACTTTGAGCAGACTGATTATCATTGTAAAGCAATACACCCATTCTCTCACCAGACAACTCACAGGCTAAATTCCTCAAGTACATGCCTTCCTTTGTTTCCTGAGTCAGTGAAATATACTCAGCTTCTTTAGAAGATAATGTAGCACTCTGCAGTTAGTGACTCTCCCAAGACACCACATAACCTGTAAACTTGAAAAAGAAACCTGTTTATGATTTTCTGTCAATAGCATCATTCCCCCAATCAGCATCTGCATAGCCAACCAAACCTTCATCACTACATTGAAACACCAGACACAAATCTTTGGTACCTTTCAAATACCCCAAGATCCTTTTTGCACTTGCCCAATGTACATGATCATAGCAGTTGTTGAACTGACTCAAGACACTTACTGCAGGCCACTCTCCCTACAGGATAGCTCTTCAGTTACACTTTCAGGCACATCACCATCACAAATGACATGAAATAATAGTTAGTGTGAGAAATTCTTTGGACATCTACTTCTCAATGGATACCTCCTTTCTGACATCTGTCCAGCACCAGGTGGATACCCTGGCATCACTTCATCCTCACTGATGCTCTCATCTGAGGTTGCTGTGGTGGTTTGAACTGCCTCAGCTTCAATCGTGATTTTCTCCCTTGGTACCACTCCACCAATGCTGCCTCCAGCATCATCCAGCTGCAGATCCACCAAAGGTGGAAGCAACTGCTGCAACATAGCCCCATTCCCATTATTGTGACCTGGGAAACTATTTTCATATAGAATAACATCACGGGCACGAGTCAACTTACAAGGATTTGAAGGATCTACAAGACGATATCCATTTTCTTCTACACTGTATCCCACAAAAATCATTAATTGGGCCTTGGGGCCCAGTATTTTTTTTGCTTTTGTAGCAGCATGTGCACATAAGATGCGCATCCAAACACCCTTAAGTGCCAAAGATCCACCTTCTTCCCAGACCACATTTGTTCTTGAGTCATGTTGGGTACTGCTCTTGTTGGTGATTGGTTTCTTAGGTATACAGCAGTAAATACAGCCTCCGCCCAAAGACACCTACTCAGTCCAGCATCTTGGAGGAGAGTATGAGCCATTTTCATAATTGACCGATTAGCCCTTTTAGCAACACCATTCTGTTGTGGAGTATGTGGCAGAGTTCTTTGGTGGTTAATGCCACACTGCAACAAGAAATTTTTAAACTTCTCATTACCTGTTCACACATAAACAATTTTTTCTCCAGTTTCATTCTCCACTTCCACTTTGAACTCACAAAACTTAGAGAATGCTTCACTCTTCCTTTTCAGGAAAGACACAAAGAATTTTTTTGGAAAAATCATCAATAGACATCATAAAATACCTGGCTCCTCCATATGACTCCTCCTTCATTGGGCCACATAAATCTGAGTGGATTATTTTCTGTTTTCTTGTACCTCTTAGTCCTTTCCTATTGAAAGGTGTTTTTGACTTTTTTCCCTCAATACACAAGATGCAAGGACTGCCATCACCACTATCCGAAAAATGTATTCCATTTGCAAGACCTTGCTTCAAAAGAATTATACTCTGCCGGTTAATATGACCCAATCTTCTGTGCCATAATTGCTGTGACTCCACACTGGTTGTTAGCTTGACACTTTGCCTCATCTCCACTGGCTTCACAGTAAGGTTCACCCCATGAGACTATTTCATTACTACAGACTTCACATCCAATCTATATAAGCCACCATTTTCAGTTGCAGTGGCAATGACTTCTCCTTGGATAAGTTTGGCTTTACGAAGGATTTGACACCTTCCCTCAGAAAACACAATAGAAAGTCCATTTACAACCATTTTGCTGACTGACAAAAGGTTAGTTTTTAAATTTGGGATCAAAACAACATCAGAAATTTCATTTACATCCGAACTGCAAAGCTCAACCCTAATGCTACCAGAACCCCCACTGTGCCACAACCTCATTATTTGCAACTTTTACCTCTAATCTACTTCCACTCCATCCGTGGAAAAACCCTCCAACCAATCCCTTCTTGGGTTCACGTGTGCTGTGGCCTCACTATCTACATACCCCTCACCAGGACTAACACACAGACAATGCCATCAGCAGGCATCCATCTTTCCTTTTTGCCCGGCTTTGGTCATTCTGGGATGGCTTCTTGGGACATTTGGAAGATTTGTTCCCTGGTTGGTGGCATCTGAAACACTTCATAACTAACAGTTTTCTCTTCTTTCCATTGGCAGCTGCGTACAAGGCAGTTTCGTCGAAATTTGCATTAGTAAACCCATTTCTGCTCTACTCTTGTAACAGTTTGCTCTTCACTAGTTCCATTGTAATTTCCTGTCCCAAATTGTCTAAGGCCATTATGATGGCACTATATTTAGAAGTTAAGCCACTTAGCAATATAGATGCCAACCAATCATTGGTCACCTTCGCATCTATATCAACTAGTTGCTGAAATATGGACATTACCTTGGAAATGATTCTTCCATATTTTTACAGTCTTCCAGCCAACACTGCCACAGTGCTCTTTGCAGGCCTATCCTTCTGCCCCATCCCTTGTCCCCATAGGCTTGTCACTGGATTTCCCAAGCTTCTTTCATGGTTTTCGCATTTCTAACATGTGCGTAATAGCTTGGATCCACCAACAGGCAAATTGCAACCTCTGCCTTCCGGTCCTTTCTCCCATCAACTGTGGATCCCTCCTCTGGCTCTATGCACTCTTATAAATCTTGGTGTTCCAAATAATTACTAACTTGAAATTTCCAATCTTGGTAGTCACTCATTCCATTCAATTTTCTGATGACCCCAGAGGTTGAATTCCCTCCCGTTTTTTAAAACACTATCATCAGCCATCATGCCCCATTATCTTCAGCACTTTAAACAGAAGTTTATTGACACAATGTGCACACCACCACTAGGTAATACTATTCAGGTGTCCATCGGACATTTAAAAAATATTTTTAGATCTCAATATCCTAACACTTGTAGAACCAATTACACATGTCCTGGGCCCATAACCATGTTGGGAATTGGTTGATTAAAAACAAAAACAACACCACTTACAAATTCACATCTCCGTCAACTTTTATTTAAAAAACCAGAAGTGAGAATACAGCATAAACAAAAAAGCATCAAATAGGAAAACATGCAAAACAAATAAATGGCAGAATCCGAGTTACTCTCATTTAAATATAGATTAATTTTCAACAGAAATGAAATAATTTGCGACCAGATACATGTCCATAAGAACTTCTAGTTATCATTTGTGATCACCATCTGTTCTCATGGCAATGCTTTCAACATAAAGGTCAGAATTCATGTAGAGCCATGCTGGTAAAAATTGACATCATGGTAAGGGGGACATTTTCTTTTCTAGTGTTGACTGTGATTTTCAAGAAAGATGTGTTACCATGGAAGATAACTCTATAGAGGTTTAGCTGAATATGTTTGGAAGAATCTTGGGCTCTTGGCTCTCAAATAAGGGTATTGGAGATTCAAGGATACATGAAATAAAATAGTATAAATGGTTATACTTCAACAATGAACTTTAAAGAATGTGAATCACAGTTTAAGTGTAGAATACTTATTAGAATCAGTTACAACACATTGTTTTTATTAATTGCTATTAATTATAAAGTAGCATGGAAATCATAATAACAGGACATATGGCAAGACAGTAGTGAAAGCCAGTATCTACTTGTAATCATCCAGAACATTAAATATTGGTATACAATGCCATACTCTTATTGAACGTAATAATTATAATACAAGTTTTCAAGTTGAAAGCATTTGACTCTATTCTGTAAGGAATCCGGCAACGGTATAACAAACTTTATATTTTATGAAATACATTTTTAATTTATCTTGAAGAATACAAGTGATGGGATTGTTTTAATCTTTGGTATTTTATTGTATGTAACTGAGGCTGTTTGATGTGAGGCTTATTGTATTGTGGATAAGAAATACTAATTTACATGCATATTTTGATTTTTCTGAGAGTTATGAGAATTAATAAGGTGGTTGACAGGGAAAAATTAAAGGTTTAGCTAAAAAAACGAGTGAAGTTTAGTAAGAAGGTTGTTCAATAAAGTACTTAGCATTTTTAAATGCATAATTTATTGTTCAGGAAAATAATTTTGTGTCAATATTACCTCAATGTGATATGTAAATGAGGTACAAATTAGTTGATTTAAGTATTAGATCAATGGCAGCTGTTGAAACATGTTCTGATGCTCTGTTTGCCTGCCACTGCTTCTAATAATAAAAAAATGGTTTCCATGAAGGTGTGATTCTTCACATAGGGGAAACAGGGAAAAGTCACATGGGCTAGGTGAAGAATAGGGAGGACACACTTTACACCAGGGAACTCATTTGCAAGTGAACTTCCTGTTATTCAGCTATGAGTATTCTCATAACCCACTTCACAAAAAGAGTGCATTTGTAATTTTTGTCACCAAAGTTTCGGTGGCACTCAATTACATTTTAAATGCATATTTCTCATAGTGCAAAATGAAACGTATGAAATGGTTTCAGCCTTTACTTGGTGGAATTTTTCCATCGTAGAAGATTGGGAAATAATTTCACAGCAATTC
>WURS02448157.1:0-14388 GCA_011762765.2 Rhinocypha anisoptera
ATATATATAGAGAGAGAGAGATAAGATAACCTGGAGGAAATCTTCCTAAAGAAAAGTAGGTTTTATAAGTCCTACAATTGTTAATGAGGAAAACTCTTAATGTTCCCTGAGAAGCGAATTTCGCTAGGTCTCGAAGTCAAAGGTTAAGCAGATTATATTGCATCAAGCATAAAAAGATGAGGAGATGTGAAATTATGATATTCCGTCTGAGATATTATCACTACATGACACGATCTGAAGTGTATTCAGTATCAGCACTAGTGCTATCAGCGTTGTTTGATATTAATTGAGGAAATAATAACATGCATCTCTATAAACATCCAGCGTTCTCCCCTGAGAAGGTGGAATTTTACAAGGTACTATGTGGCGCTCAATTCATCATACCTCTCTATTTCGCGGACAAATTCAAGAAGACAAAAGTGACCTTTTTTCCATTTAAAATAAATATTTATGCATATAAATTAATTTGCACAATCTCGTAAATTCATGCAATTTTTCAAGCATTGAATTTAATAATCTATGAAAAGTTTATATGAAAATTATCGTTGCATATCAACAATAATTCTTGTTCGCGAGTCCCGGTTCTATAATAAATTACTATTACTGTTCCCGAAAGATTACAGTATTTTAAAAAATCAAGTTTTTTCCGTAAAATCGTTGGCGTTTAATATAAATACGCATGTGTGCACGCGGTAATGGGTGCCCGGTGCATGGACTCACCCCTTATACGAGGTATGTTCAAAACGTATCGCGAATTTTGAACAAGCCCAAGTGGAGGTTCATGCAGGATGTCTGATTTATCACCAGAGTTGGAATGTTCATGGACCTACTACTTGAGTAATCCCAAAAATCCCAATATTCCATTTACTATAAATCCCCTGTTTACCTTTTCTTCAGAAGGGGGCAAAGACAAAAGTCGTCATCGCCGTTTGAGTGTCTGGATCACAGCGAGAAGAATCACGGCGAAGGTTCGCACGTCGAAGGAGCGAACGAGAAATCGCGCGGGTTTCCCTCGCGTGGTCCAGAGGATAAAGAGAGGGGGGAGGGGGTGAGTGAGAGAGAGACAATCCGGTTGACCGCTTGAAGGTGGGACAGAGAGTCCCGGCCACGGCTGTTGGAGGAAGGAAGGGATGGACGCACGCGTGAGACGTGCACACGCGTGCGCTGGGCGCAAGGCCGGCATCTCAGATTGTGAATCATCGCGTGAGTGGCCACACACGGAATAATAATCACTCTGCCCCGTGTATCTATCCATTTAAAGGCTGGTCCAGCGGCGGGAGGAGAGAGGGTGATGGGCGAGCGAGAGGGGGCGGCCGACCGGACGGGAGGGAGCAACAGGTGATCAAGGCCTCGTTCATCAGTGGACACACCAGTAGGGGAGAGGGGGGGAAATACGAATCCACTTCCCTCTCTCCATGCGAGAGAATCGGCTCCTGCTGAAGTGGCACACTTGAGCCGGGACTCTGATTGCATCTAGCTGGCCGCCGCCGGCCCTGCCCTTCGACACGGGAGAAGATGGCCAAGCCCCACTTCAATGGACCCAATGACGGAGGATCAGAATCCCGCGCTCACGTGAAAGGATTTCTTCCGAGATAAATCATTCCTCGTTTCTCCTAAATGCGGTTTACAGCAGAGGCCGATACTTCGTGGAAATCCACGATGCACAGTGGTTGATATAAAATAAAATACAACTTGTTTCCACTGAATAAATTTATTTGAGCGACTGCTTTCGCTACACTGAAGAACTCTTCACCTGAAGGTGGTACAGTGTAGTGAAACCAGTCGTTCAAATCAACTTGCTCCGTGGAAAAGCAAAGTTTTATTTTAATTTCTATCAACCTCTGTGCTCCTAACTGCACTATCAAAATACAAGCCACGATAATTTAATTTTTACATTATTAGCTCTCCCTTTAAAAGCTGAAATTCGTTGTTCGAGAGGCGTAACTTTATGCGGTCCACTTATTATGAAATTATTCCACTAAGTCTTAATTATTCCTACATTTTTATCTAGTTTAATTGTCACTGATTGTATCCGTGGAACCCAATGTAAAAGGCCTTGTTGTCGTTTTTGATGTGACATTATATAAAATGAGGAAACAGTAGGTTATTCCACAGGAATATTTTCTTGGTTCCCCAGTCAAGAACTAATAAAAAATTCTAGTGTTTTCCCATTTCGTTTACCCTTAATACATAACGCTTAGCTACACTGAAAATACCGTGCCAACTAAATACAACCCCTAAGTGTTGGGAGAGCTGGTGCGGCTTGTGACCTCCAGAGGTGTACTGATTGGGATCGATGATCATTACTCATAGTCGGTTCACCGATGACAGATAGATTGAAGTGTAGAAGTCAGAAGAAATGTATAGCACGGACATCTTCTCAGTGAGGTGGTTAGAAAAGCTACCTGATATTCTAGTGGTTTTTCTCTTTACGGTATGGTGTTGCGGCAACAAATTGAATATATGATGGATAAATTAAAAGTAGTGAATTTTGGAAACTGCAGTACCAGCCCACTAGGACTGGCGGAAAGATCTCCGCGCTCGTCATCAGACAAATTACTTACTACTGACGTTATTCGACTTTTTCTTGGCGCGTATGCTGAAGGTAATAATGAAACTGGTTTAACTTATACAGAGAGATTATTCTGGCGATGTTTCTAAACATTAATGTTCAGTGCGTGATATGTAACAGAAAATGAGATCACGAAATGGCGTCCATATTTGCCTTGTCGAGTTTCCTTTGATGATCTGCATCCACTTCCACTCTCCCGCGTAAATTTACTTGGTGTAAAAAAGTGCATATAACTTTATGCATAGGTGCAGCGTCTTCTTATCCTTCTGTAATACTATAAGACTACAACCCTCTCAGATATTCGTTGGCCGTTCAGGTGCGTTAGACATAAGAATCTTCTAGGTATAAGAAGGCGAAAAATCATAGGGAAAGCCGTATCCTCTTTCACTGAGCTCACGTTGGAGTGAGGTGAAAGGGTAAAAAATTTGTTCTACTTCCGAGATCATAATAAACCATTTTACCGCCCAAAGCGTAAACAAGAGCTTATAATCCTTGTTAATGAAGCAATGCACGACTAATATTCTGAGGTTTCCCCGAAAGGAAATGAAATAACGGTGAAAATTAATCGAATGTGATGTTTTTTTTATTTAATTGGTTTCGGATTGCCTAAATGCCCAAGGAGAGAACGAGAAAGTACCTTAATACACACGTTCCTCATTCATAATCCTACCGTAGTTAGGTCCACCATCCGGCCAGCCATTATTGCGGAGTTGTCTTTGTGATCACAGCCGGCTAGTTCGGCGGACTTAGGCTCCAGTGCACCGAACACCACCGCAATAAACGAGAAAGGGTGGCCGTCTATACGCACATGTCGACAAATGCGGAAACGCACACACGCAGGCACAAGATGTTGTGCACGGGTAACAATACATGGTTAGTACTGCACACGGAACACTTCAGCAAGCGTGCATTCGACCTCATAGCGATAAAAACAGGAAGCAGAAAAGATGAGATGCACCGTCCTAAGGTTTCTGCTGCATCGACGATTGTGACGTCACTTCCAACTGCTAACGAAGGTCTACTGCCGCCTCCGCAGTCGTGTCCTCCTGGGGGATAACGTCCAGGAGGGTCGCGGGAAGGTCGCCCCGCACGCCGAACTACTGGAGAATGCCAAGAAGCGGGGGATATGTTTGTGGTGTGACAGCTGCATTCGAATGGTTGACCGAATTCATGACCAACTTGAGGGAGGTGACTGACTTCGCACGATGAAAACAATTTCTGTGACACGATCACAGATGCGGCTAACGAATTTCTCACAGAAATAATACGATGGGAGGATCGATGTTGAATAATTTTGTCTAAGGATGACATTAACGAAAAGAAAGAACGTAATTTTTTCTTCGGATGATTAACTTTTTACGCTTCCCATGTGTCAGCGAAATTCTCCAAATATTAGGGAATATGGAAAACCAAGCATTTTAATAATTTATAACCCCGTTTCATCTTCTTCCACCTTATACGATGATGACGATGAAGGACGATTAGATGAAAATATCACACCGTATTTAAGATACGTTAAAATATCGTATTTTTAATTTTGACACAGCAACGACTTTATTAATTAATAACGTCCTTCGGTTATTTATGGGAACACTTTAATTAACTCAATAACAACATGTGCAATAGCAATTTAAAAAAAAGACGAAAACGAAAAAGCTACTATTATCGACGACCTACTAGTTAGGGCTACTATTAGGTAGGTGCCACTCACGAAAATATTTGGACGAAGAATAATTTATGGACCAATCAATAACACTTACGTTAAATTTATACCAAATTTTTATATTATAAAAATGTATAGAGTTATCAACTCTATACTAAATTTTTACGCATAAATACGTAACGATTTGCAAACATTAGCCAGAGATCTTGTATTTCATGTAAAATTTCAGGGTTTGGTTTAGTATTTTCACGTTTTACAATAAACACGATGAAGCAGTTAAGTATTTTCAGTTGTAAATCTTCGGAAGATCTGGATACCAGTTGATGTAGAATATATCGTGTTCTTCGACTGTCTTAAGCAGCACAAAATAAATCTGCTTCCAATCCAATAAGAAATAAGATGTTTGTTTGTCAAGGTAAATGTTTTCATTCTGTTATGCCTTATGTTGTTAAGCTATGGAAATTGTTTCACATGTAGTATAACACATAACTTAATAAAACAACCTTCGTAACTAGTTATCACAAAAGGCACCCGTCTGCCTTAACTTTGGCGAAGCACCCCCACAAGAGAGTTCTGCTCGGTTTCAAACCGGCCTCGTTTCTGAGACCGCATAACGTTCGTCTTTCCACCGGCTTCCAATGTTCACCACCGGAACGGTGCTGCCCTCACTAGCCCGCGAGGTTTAAATTTGAAGAACGGACCAACGGGAAGCGAAATGCTTATCGTTGAACACTCCACGTTTTGAATTAGTTCGTTCTGGAAGATCAGGTCATTTTCCTACACGGACTGCCTTTAAAAGTCAGATCGGCGAGAAACCCGTTAGAGCGGTGTTGCGCGGAGTGGTGATCGCGAGGGGCTGTCTGTTTTCACCAAACGCAGTGAATAACGATGCAGTTACATATATGCTAATTTCATGTCAGAGTTACAACCTATAACTTATATCAAATTATAAAATCAGTTTTACATTTTTTTACAAATATACACTTATCATTATTTTTCGGATATAAATATAACTAAAAGGCTAGCTTAATGAAAAATGCACAGTGGGCCAACATAATATTCTGTTAAAAGTTCCAAAACTATAAATATTCTGGAAAAATTATAATAAAAAAAATATGATAAGCCTCTTCTTTCGAGGTCTCCTTTCGGATACTTAAATATGTACGGCACTAAAATTATCAATTTATTTCATGCGAGGTGTGAATCTGTGAGAACGTTGGTCAAAATCCGAAAAAGTTTCGTAACAAATTCAATAAAAGTCTCCTTTGTACGAGTGGAATGCCTAGCTGTGAGACTCCTGGACCCTTTCCGGTAACGAGATCGAAATAAAAGTCGCGTTGGCGGACGTATGCGTGTGTGACAGCTCGACTGCGAAAATTTCGACTGACTAGGGGTGAAGATCACGATGGATGGAATAGTCGCACAAGCAATACCACCATCTTACAGGAAGGCTGGTCATGAACGAAGGATCGTAGTGCAAAAGTGAACGAATGGAACAGCAACAACAAGGAGGGTTTATCAGTTATCATAACGTTTTATCCGAAGGAACCAAAGAACGATCACGTATGGGTCGTACGTCCCAAGCAGTGTACTAACTTTCAACCTCTGGATGAATCGAGCAATGCTTTACCCAGCCAAAGATATCTTGGTTGATGGGAAATGTATGAATGTGCACGCCAGCCATGCTTCCTTCGCATCTTGCTTACAGTTCAACCCCGTGTTACCACCGTCTAGTCGTGGGAAAAAACATAATGTTTCACTGTGAGCGTAGATCGTTCGACGGCTCACTTGACGGTCGTCTCTCAGTCCCGCAGTGGCTGTGTCAAGCGGTTTCATTCCCGAAGAACTGCATAAATCCGACCCCCCCTCTGTCAGTGTGTGATTCCATGTTATACCTGTTCCGCGAAGAGCCACGGGGAGAATTGTAAGCGAATGAATGAACTGCCGGGGAACAGTGGGGGCAGAGGTCGGAGGCGCCTTAAAACTCTTCTCCGGTGACATCCATGTAATTTAAGGGAATATCAAAGGCGGAACAAAAGTGGCGAAAAGAAAATGAAGTTACATTTGAACTAACGAGCACTCCTGGCTTTACTTAAACCTATTCATTAGGTGAGGGTAGTAACGCAATCCACGCCATGACATTGGGGAAATAGATACAGAATAGATACAGAATAAATTATAAATATATCTACATACAGATCAGCCGACAGTAAAATAAATCATAAATCAGCATAGATCACGAGTGGGTGAAATTTTTAGATTCTTGACTTATTCAAGGAATTCTCGATGTTTCATCGATCCCTCTCGAATAAAATAAAATATAGTTTTATCGACTACGGTTTCCTCGATTTAAAAATAGAAGCGTCTCTACTATTTTTCTACAATATCGTTTCTAGATAATAAATAATCTTGAAAGTTTATAAAATCATGGAAGACTTTTGTTAAATTACATTGATTATATGTGTATCTACACATATGCACTGTGCCGACCAATGGCTGAAACACGATTGAATTTTTTTCCGCGAAATTTGCTGAGTTCACATTGCAGACCTACGATCAGCCGGAAATACCGGACGGTTTTTCTTCAATATGTTACTCTTTACCTTTCAGATGATACCTCCTTTTTAGAGTAAAAATTGATGTTCCTACGTACAATTGGTCCATTTGGTATTTATGCCTTAACCAAAATAAAAATATTGCATATATATATACATATACATTATACAAATATTGCATATCATACAAATTGCAAATAAAATTATAATGACGAATAATGGCCCCGGTGGTGGCAAAGTAACGCTCTAGTCTATCAATCCGGAGTTCCCGGGTTCGAGTCCCGGCTAAGTGGTTTTTCATTCTCCAACTAGGGCATAGATGTGTGTTTCGTCCTAGTTATTTTCATTGCTATATTGTGCCAAAATGTATTTGCGTGTAGCGTATATAACTGAATGATGGTTCTTACACATAATTACTGCCCGGAAGATGATTTATAAATAAATCTAAGCTTCGGCAAGTAAAATCTAATATATTTTATGTCCAAGTTCCTCAAAAAACCTCGATATTTAAATTTTCATGACTAATAATTATATATAATTGATTTATGGGTAACCTACCGTTTAAGGTAGGTTTTTGATGAGTCTTAGCTTAGATTGGCCGCGTAACATCTAACTTTAATGCCTCTTCAAATCTGTGTACTTCTCAACCCCTATCATTCTGTCCAATATCCCTATTCTCTACCTAACCCTACCCCGCTTACCCAATCTTCTACTCACAAGTTGTTTTGCCGCCTGTTGAACTGTAGATAAGCATTGAACTCAATAAAAGAAAGAGGAGATGATGGATGCTAGGCTGCCTTCATCATCCATGGTGGTACGTAAAGACGAGGCTTTGAAATGGATACAATTTCATCTAGTACGAATACTGTCACAATTCGGTAGAAAATGTTACTTGGGACGACTTCTTTTGCTCTGGCAATACGTAACGACGCATTAAGAGAGGACAGACTAATTCACGAATGCCCTATATGGAGAATAAATATCCAATTAGAAGGGATTCGAACCGACGACCTATATGAATATAAAAACGTGCAATTTTCCACAAAATAATTTTTATTGATGAAGGGTAATCTACCGTTTAACGTAGGCTTTTGATGAGTATGAGCTTAGGTTGGCCGGATAACATCTAACTATAATCCCTCTTCAAATCTGCTTACTACCTACCCCCTATCATTCTGTCCAATATCCCTATTCTCTTCCTACCCCTACCCCGCTTTCCCAACATTCTGCTCTCTATTACAACCATCAAAAACCTATTGCCTCTGAATACCACTTCCAACCACCTTTCCTCTCTTTTATGGATCTCTCGCAGCAAACGCCTCTCCTCCCCTACCATTGTCAAATATTCTTCATTCGTTTTCCCCGCTGTCCACTTCACCTTCTCCATCTTTCGCCTTACCCACATCTCAAAGGCCTCCAATCTATCCTCATCATCCTTCCTCATGGACCAGGTTTCGGATCCATGTAGTGCTACGCTCCATATTATGGTTTCTACTAATCTTTTCTTCAAATCTTTATTTATGGTCCCTCTCATTAACTCTTTTCTTTTCGCAAAGGCCTCTTTCTTGGATGGAATTCTTCGTCTAATATCCATGACGCTAAGTCCAGTTTCCTCTATAATGCCTCCCAAATAATTTAACTTTTCTACCTGTTCTAATCTATTGCCTTCTAGCTTGATGTTCAGCCTAGCTTTACTACTTCTCGAATAATTTAGTGAGTTAAGTAATTTTCCAACGAACAATTCTAGTGAAATCTTCTCGGGGCTTCCATCGGGTTAAGGTACCCGAAGTATACTCCGAGTAAACCTGAGAGAAACGAAATAAAGTCGAGGAATGTCACTTACTTGAAGATGTTTCTTGCATTACATTCTCGCATAATGAGAAGATGGAATAATCTACTTATAATATGTTGTTCATGTGTTGTAGAATTAAATATGTTCAGGAAAATCATCCGGTGGTGCTTTTAATACCAGCCGAGGTTACACGGGTGCTCACCGTCGATGGAAGAAGGGTCGTTGGACTATTGCTGCTCACTCATGCTAACCTGCACCCTATGACCTGCGCCGCGCGGTGTTCAAGTCTCTTGCTCCCTTGTCACGAAGCTCGAAGAACTCCCCAATCTCACAGCCGTGATGGAGAGTGGGTGCTAATGCACCTACACCTGAACCCCACGCTTTATTTGCGTGTAGATGTCAGTCGAGGATAACTTTGGAATTTATTGACTGTTTCATACCAAGCTATGATAGAAGTCCATTATTAATCACTATACCAAACAATATATTGAAATGGCTGGTGGTGAGAAATTTGACAATATACACAACTGCAGTCAACGGTCAACTTGTTTGGTAATTGATGCCTTGCAGTTGTCATTATTTGCATTATTGATGTGCCCACAGCGAAAAAAATGGCGCAAAATATTTACGGAGGATTATCTCCCAGATATATTATTAATAACGATGGAGTAAATAATTATTAATTTTCCTCAGGAATTTAATAGCTTCGGAACTCACCGCGTGGAAGTTGCCAATATCCATTATGGGAAAAGAACAAACCAATTTTCCACAGACTTATTGAAAAGTACGTTTTTCTTTCTCCGTTATGAATTTTAAGGTTGCCCAGTGAGTTAGTTACCCGTAGTTACAAATTTTGGGTTTTATCATTCAATACGGCATTCAAGTAGAAGTATAGGGATTGAATTACAATCGCTTTTAACTATTCGGTCACTCGTATAAACACAGGAAATCGCGTGTCTCAAGCGACATCCTCAGTTCTTCCTTCTGACAAGTGCTAGGGTAGCCCCTCCCGACGTTAGCCTTCAGCGAAACGGCGACGCGGCCCTTTGAACCCTCCGATCTCCTCTCGGTCGATCCATCCTCCTCCCCCCGCTCCCCGCCTCCTCTGTTGCAGACGACTCCCCAGACGCTAATTTCTCCTCTCCTCCCTAACTTAACTCATTACCGAGAATGCATTTTGTTCCAAATCATCCAAAGACCCTGGACACACCAGTGACTCAATTCAAATTCCCAGTCAGTTCCCTGCTACATTCCTACGATTCGCAGAGGTTTGTTGCACAGAACACGTCATGTGCAACGTCTAGCCATTTGTTTCATTGTTGTTGATGTGGAGTTGGATTTTGGATTCTTGGTTGTTGGAAAGTTTTTGTTTGGTGTTTGTGTGAGAGGAAGAGCAGGGGGTTGTTGTGGATGAATAGCGGGGACTGTTGAGTGCGAAGTGGGAGGAGTGTGAAGTGGGAAACGAGAGAATAAAGACGTAAATTTGGATGTGTGCGGCGGTTTGTCTGGTTTACTCCCGAGGAGGAGAATGGTACTAATAATTCTGACGTTACACATGGGTCACAAATACATTACAAACCCCGTCGTACTACGGTATATCAAATTACGTACGTGAACTGAGTGAGATATGCCGTCGAACAGGTAGATATAAAATGTAATTTTTTCCTCCTTAGGGATCAAAATAAATATGATCATAATCACGGAGATAATAGGATATCTAGGTTATATACTTTGTATTTATCTCACATGTTTTTCCGTTATATGTTATCTGACTATGTTTCCGCATGATAGGTATAATATTTTGCAATTGAAGTTTTTGTATGTAATTATTTTCTTTCAATGAGAATAATATCCAAGATATGCATGTGAGATTACATGCCTGGCAATGGCTCAACCCCTGCCACTCGCCCTTGCGGCGGCTTGCAGGGTATGATGTAGACGTAGACGATGTGTTGCGTTGCTTCCAGTTCGTTCAATGTTCTCCGGCTTCCCTCATACTAGGTCTTCTACATTTTTCTACTATTTTTTCTTTAAAGGCTCCCTTATAAACGTATTTCATATAGTGTAAAAGCATTGCAGAAACGGGTTTCCTCAAACTGAGTGGGGGTCCCTCCACATTGTCGATTCTACACGAGGCCATTGCGTCGCCAATGTCTTGACATGTCTGGACGTGTGTCCCTCGGAAATCGAGATTTGATTATCCACGTCTGCATTTATCGAGTCCGCGTCTCTTTGACATCGACGTTCTCAAGGCTCGATGGAAATGAGCCCTTCCTGACTAATTTTCCTCCGGGGCGAAATGTAAATTGGCCCGGGAGAAGTCCTCTCCAATTAACCTGCCTTTCGATTATTCAGTCCTGCTATGGCATCAAAGGAACGGGGGAACGCGAGCCAAAGTCACGTTTCAAATCCTTGCTAAATGTTAAATAACCGTGATATAAATAATGACACGCCGAAAATCGATAATAACCCCCTTCCGTTGTTTCACGTGACTTTTCCCTAGGGTGAAATATATGCATCTCTTTGGCGGAAATATTCATGAAGGTACTTTGTGACGTTTCGTGGCGATTAGTCCGCGACACGGTAAACGGGGTAGATCTCTGGTGGATCCTCTGTGTGTCGACACTGCTGATATTTTTTCATTTGTGAAATTATTCCTCAGCTTCACCTTCCCACAAATGGCAAATGTTAAAATTCGATGGAAATTCCCTCTGTTACTCGAATTTTCCGAAGCTTTACTTCACAACAAGGACGTAAAATCCTCTGATGGCGTTTACTACGGCATCAAATATCAACGACACGCACGGAATTCTTAACCCTTTTAGTGACATCGGGCCGATCTAGCGGCCCTAGGGGTATGTCCAAAAAATTCCATGGGCCTATCTATCGGCCTGACTTTTTGTTAATAAATAACATTTTATTTAATTGTTTAGGAGGTAAATATATAAATAAAATATTTTACTAATATAAAAGTGCTCGGAGTGTACGAAAATTGATGTTAATAAATTTATATAAATGTATATTATCTTGTTAAAACGTGTAAAAAAAACAATATACAAAGAACCCTGGCATTTTTCGCATATTCCAGGTGATAGGGGCTGACACCAAAAGGGTTAATGTTGGATGCAGAGTACTCTTGAAAAAATGTTATGCGGTTGAAAAATGAGGTGCCGTTGAAGTGGTGATGTCGAGTCTTCCTCGTCGGGAATCCGCCAGACTTTCTTGATACGCTCTCTCTCTCTCTCGTGGACTCAAAAAATGAGCTATCGTAATTACAGTTTGCGGCAGCGACGTCTTCCTTAGCCTCCCATACAAAGGCTCTACGTGGATTTAAGTAGCAGATCGCACGATAACTCTTAAGATGAGTTTATAGCGTCTTAAATGCATGCGATTTTCCTCGTGACATACAAGGCGCCAGGAATGGCTTTTACTCAAAAATTTTCCGTCAGATTACCTTCTCTTTATGCGCTACATGAAGCGAATTCCTGCTGTGTTTTTTTAATATCCCAACTTCCTAATTTTTTCTCCCCGTAAACTACTCTATTTGCCCGGGAAAGAAATTTCCGTAAAAGGTTTTCCGTTACGACGCCAAATAGCAAGAGCACTTCGACGGTGAGGTAGGGAGAGGGGGATAGTCTCTCCACGGGGGGGAGGCTTCTCCGAAATTTTATGAGAGTTAATGCACCTCCGCCTGAAGGAACCCGGTTTTCAGTTTTCACGAGCGACCACCACCGCGCATGTTTATTTAAAATCCTTCTTTAGGTCCCTGTAATGGGGCTTCCGTCGCCGCGTGATGAGCCTCGAACTCCCCCGCCCCTCCCCTCTCCTCAAAACCTCCCCATCTCCGCGTGCTTCTTCATCAAACAACAAATGTTCCTTCCATCTTCTCCCGCCATGCGGCGCTGATTTCTCGTCTCCGATCGACGTGCGATACACTCTCCGTTCCACTCATCTGCTCGCCAATAAAGCCGACCGCCCACCCCTTTCGCTCCGCCTCCTCCTCCCCCCCTCCCCTACCCTCTCTCTCTGACGCATCCAAGCCACAACTCGACCTTATCCGATTTCAACGGACGCCATTTTGGAACGCCCCCTCTTCCTCCTCCCCCTCGGTCCCCCTCCCCCCTTCCCTTTCATCCCCCCCCCCCGCGCCCCCCTCCTCCCCTCCGTTATCTTGCCCCCACCCCCCTCCTCCTCCCACTTCCCAATTACTTGGGTGGTCCTTCCTTCGGATATTGCAATACCCACGCCAGGTGCGGCTGATGCCGTCGATACGGAGATCACGGCTCTGATTTACATCGAAAGCCGATCTCGCGTTTATGCGACTGCGTCAATATTCCGTCCCCAGCCGCGACTTCCCTTCGCCCCCCGCCCCTCGTCTTCAGTCTTTCCGTCCCGCCGCTTAAGGGAAGGGTCGGGACTTCCATCCGCCCCAGAAATGACTCCGAGTTTTTCATTAATTTATCCTCATTTTTATTTGAAAATTTTCGAGAATTTACAGCCTCCTCGGAGGCGGCGTCTCCATAACGGCCAGTGTTACGTATTAACCAGTTTTGTGGTCCATGAGATATGATTTTCCGAAGGTAGGAATTTTTTTATAGCTTTCTTCAAGCCAAGAAGGATGTTCTTGTTGTGATTTTTTCATGAGGACGTAAAAATTAATTTATAGGGAATATCTTTATTACGAGGGTGATTGGTTTTGAGCGGCTCCGCCGTTCGGAGGTACGTTTTTAATAAACACTAAAAGTTATTCTAATTTGTCTGATGGCAAATCTTCAATCAGGTCTACCTAATCCAAGTCTAGCTTCTATCCAACCTTCAATCCAAGGAGTCTTCTGCCTTCCCTGCCTCTAATTTGTTCACCCATTATTACCACCTTGCGTCACTGACTTCAACATTCCATTATCACGTAGCAGTGATTTTATGTAGGTACATTTTTCTCCCTTCTTTGTATTTCTCCCAAAAACTTTTTCTTCTTACTTACCAGACGTAACACCTCAGAGTTATGTGTCATTTTGACAAATTGGCATTCTTCGTTCTTCTAAACACACACGTCTCAAAGGCTACCAGTTAAAATAAATCTTCCACATGGGCCTTGTTTCGTAAACTTATTAGTTTAAGAGATTGGACACGAGATCGGGTCATGGTCAGTGATATGGACAAAATAAACTGTAATATGTTGGTTTAGTATGGGACAGTAGATATCTGTGGTTGCTGACAGAGCAGCTTTTACGAGGGGTAGGACTTAATCATCGATAATATGTCAGACAATTGCACTGACTAATCGTGAACGCGTTGGAAATAATATGCCAAAGTTGCTGACAGCTCAGTTGTGTCTTAGAAAGCAAAAGAGGATTGGAGATGTTTCATATTTTATATATATATATATATATATACTTCAGGGAAACTCAGATGAGCAGCAAACACGAACACACGCACACAGTTATACACATACACACACAGAAACTCATAAAAGACTCACATATTAAGAGATATTTCGGGGCTTGCTTGCCACTTCGTAGGTCTTGGATAACTCTCACAGAGAGGGTATATATATATCATTATATATATATATATATAAACAAATACATATATATATCATTATATATATAAACAAATACATATATATATATATGGATCAGAGACATGGATCTTGGAAAAAGAGACCAAAGAAGAAAGAAGCCTTCGAGACATGGTGCTGGAGGAGAATGCTGAAAATCAAGTGGACGGATAGAGTAAGGAACGAGGAAGTGTACAGAAGAGCGGAGGAAACTAAGGCATTGTGGGGTACAATAAGAAAAAGAAGAAT
>WURS02448168.1:0-14388 GCA_011762765.2 Rhinocypha anisoptera
GGACCCGGGTTCGAGACCGGGTGACGACCCTCCGGACACCTCCAGCTAAACCCAAGCTGAGTGATTTTTCGGGTAACCTTCTTCGTGGGAAACCACAGGCGGCACAGGGAAATGAACTGGCCCCTATACCCTGATGTGTGAATTTCTACACGCCGTGGACTTAGTACTAAGTGAGCTTTGCCCTCACTTAACATACCAACCTTCGGGTTGATCACTGTGGTTGTTGAAGAGATAGTGGTTTCCAGGAAATATTGTAATATAGCTTTCACATTTATAATATTTACAATATATTTAACAACGGTTTAACCAGTATGTTTTGTTGTCTCAGTTTAACCAGTTATGTTGACTCAACATCCAGGCTGAGAAAAGTTTCATTATCCAATTTTCTACGTGGAACTGTGGAACTTTAGTGTGGAACTATTTCTTTATGACGGAAAGGCATTTTGTGAGAGATAGCAATATTATTTTACTGGAATCCACGCATGCACAAAGTTCTCTGCGATTTTGACTCACGTGCTCACGAGCCGACCTCCTTAAATTGGATGAGCTCATTTCCACACTCTTGCGAGCACTTGTGTGCCATTGTTGTACTTGACCGAGTGACTCCGCGACAAGTCGCATTTATTTGTACCCGAAACTCTCGATTGAGCAGGTCGCAAGGTTCATTTCATATACCGTGCACCCAGGAAATCGACAAATCGACCACACGTTCTCTTTTTTCACCAACCCTGATGCTTCTTGTACATTGAAATGAATCGAACTCTTGCTTTTCACTGTGTTAAAATTGGGCGAAATGCGTCAACTTCGCTTGTACATATATGCCATATATGTAGCTTATTTAGCCTCGCAAATTTTCCGTGAGAGTGAAACCGTGTGACAGTAACTCAAAGAGGGTCTACAAAATGGAATGATCTACGGAGTAAGAGGGGTATACTGCCGATCAATAAAGGCGTAAAGCCGAAAGGTAAATGCAAAAATGTAGGCGCGTAAAAATTGACCTCGGATAGAAACCTTTAAAACGGGTTTTCCGAAGTGCATATGGACCATAAATCCCACGGGTCTCTCGATATATATAACAGCAGCCGAACCTTGGAGAAGTGAGAGAGGAAAATCCCAAAGTAGTGGAATACGAATTTTTACCGTTCGCTCATTTTACCCCCAACTGAAATCATCTTTCAACTCAAGTGGAAGAGATGGTAGGGACGCCAACCTAATGTTTTCTCCAAGGGAATCCTGTTTGGCTTGAAACGATACTTCCTAAGATGCATGTGGATATCACTTTCAATAAAAAAATTTTATAAAAAATATACGCCAGTGAAGCTTATATTTTAGTGAGGTTCAACTGTTTTTCAAAGTTAAGTAAACTCTGATAAAACTATCCCTTTTCCTTTTTCCTACTCTCTCCATCATGTTTTTGTTGACGTAATATACGTTGTTTTTATGTAGTTGTTACGCAGTATATTTATTTGGAAGTTCATGCCTCTTTAAATTAGGTATATTGAATGCGTATTAGAATATTTTACTATATTTTGTAGCTATTATTTTACCGTAAAAGCTTCTCTTTAACCCAAAATTATGTTAATTTTTATCCTCTTTTAATTAATAGCGTTATATTGAATGTGAGTTCGGAATAAATGGTATTTGGTGGTACCACGGATTTTGTTTGTTTTTTCTATGTATTGCCATAATATTTAACCACTTATGTTGAGAAGATAGCGGTTAGAATACTATATGGTGATGAATGTGCTTAATAAACATATATGTACATATTAATATAGCAAACAAAATATTTTTGATTAAAATAAAAACTACAGTAAAACTAGGAAGTCACCTATATCTCATGTTCTGGGTTTTGTTACACAAATATTCGACGACACAGGTCAAGGAGAAGAACGTAAAGGGAAAAGATTTAGTTAGTTATTAAAAGTTGGGGTTATAAGTCTTAATATGATGCAGAGAATGAAGCATCCTCATTGTTTATTGAGAAATCCAAAATTGCCTTTGAGTCGGAATTGAAACTAGCTTCAGTTGATATTCACCGCATGCCCTGCACTGTTTTGTCAACCGAATGCACAACCCAAATTCATCGCACCATATACAAATGCGTCCATTTTCGTGTCTCTCGAGCAATTCATGATTATGTAAGCGTTTGTGTGTGTGCGTGTGTTTACATTACAAAACATGCCTGCTGTCTCAATGCCGAGCGTAGCTCATTCACTCCTCTTCCGTTTCCCAAGGGGTCCATTTAACAAAGGTGCTGTCGCTCCACTCCATTTGCCTATTAGAGCCGTATCCCATGGCATAGGTAGTGGTGATAATATAATATATCGTTGGAAGATGCACCACATTCAATTCAAAAATTAATTCCCTACCATTCCGGACGGACATGTGAGAAGTATTTTCCTTCTGTCCCTCTTACTCGATAGCTGTCGTTAATAACTGGTGACGCGTTAAACTACCAGTTAAGTCCAACTTACGAACTGGGATTCTGACTTTATTCTAGGAATTCGTTAATTTAAATCATGATTTCATTCCTCGCTATCTCCCATCTTTAAAACCCAAGCCTACTTTTCAAGGAGTTTTTTTTCTTCAAATATTTCATATTAGAGGTTTCAGTTGCTTCAAACGCACAGAAAATATTTTTTCATTAAAATCACTTTTTCGTAGTTTAATAGGTTAAAAACAACTACTTAATGCCCGTGGATTACGTCAGATCTATAGAGGACGTTCAATGAATTATTGATTATTCTATATGAGACTGTCGGAGCAGAACACACTCATCTCTCCTCCAGCATTGAAATTGTTAAGCAAAGTATTTTTCATTCGGGTGTTCTCTTATATTTAATTACCAAAATGACAATTAATGATTTTTCCTGTTCACCAAACTGGATGCAAATGTTATCAAATTCAATGCTATACTAAAATCTTAACGTTGCGTAATGTAAAATCGAAAATGTACCTTATCCCAGTGAGTTGTCCAACTAACTACATAATTTACAAAAATCTCCTTGCACTCTTATCACCTTCATGAACCGGAAGTTTCAATTCTTCCTACGTTACTCTTTTATTGATAATATAATTATTTATCCTACTAACAATTATGCGGGGAAATTCACACAGATCATTTTGCAAGGAAAATAATCTTATCAGTCATTATTTGCCTCATTAAAATGGCATTGGGAATATTTATAAAATAGTATTTTGCATTTTGAATTTGTTGAAAAAGGTGAGGGGGGATATATTCTAATGTGAACCAAATTTTTCATTCACCTAATACACAGTGAAATTAACGTGGGGAAAATACGTTTAGGGGTTTCTTAAAGCCAAAGCTTGTGAGATTATCTCCCTTTTGCGTTCCGCGTGTTGTCCTGGTTTCTGCAAGCCACCCAATTCCCTTTCTTGGCTCACAGGGAGACTCGGTGACGCCTGAAGCTCGCCCTTGATTTTAATCGAATCACTCAGTGGCGGAATTAATTACTTCCATCCCCTCTCGGCCACTTCCATTCATCCCCTTGATTCCCACAATAATCCGATTTCTGACAGCCTCCCTTCCATCCCTGCATTTCAACGTCGTGTCCTCATTTCACTCAATCCTCCGATAGACCCTTATTCTCGTCAACCAATAAGATCGTCTTGACATCCTTGCGGAAGGGGAAGTGGAGAAGAATGGAAAGTCCGCTAAGACGATAATTATGACAACACCGATAAGGCCCCGTTAGTATACGGCCCCATTAGATAAGGTTTGTAGGTGTTCATTAGGCAGTTGCCTTCTCGTATACCTCCCTTGGTTTCCCTCATATCTATGCACCATTCAATACGAGTCCAAATCGTACAGACAGTTTCCTGCTTTTGAAATAGGAAGAAAGGAAATAGCATTGGCGTTGTTCTTAAGGGCATATGTCTGAAATAGCATTTCAAACGAAGTAATTCTGTTCCACCTGCAAAGAGGGCAGTTTGGTTTGGACGTCTGAAAATATATCCTATTAATACATCCGTATTTTTTGTTTTTTTTCCCTTCATGTGTTTTTCCCTTCGTGTTTCATTGATCATACTTGACAGAGACACCCGATTGGATTTCAGCGGCCTTAGAGATATAACCACAGAAAAACAGTTTGATTATGAATATTTCCTATTTACCGTGACAAGATTTTCGTTAGCATATAATTTTATGGTTTTTCAATAATTTTGTAAATGTAGGATTCGGATTTTCATAATTCTTATTTATATCGTACCATTTGAAATGAAAAAACACGTAAAATATATTACATCGTTATCATGGAGAATATTTTTCAGTGAATTTTGCTTCTCTTATAACTCATTCCCTGGAAACACTTGACGTTTTTTAAAAAATACGGTATACTTTGACTGAAGCTGCTGCAACCCTATTTAGTAATTCTTGGATACATTAACAGTGAAGTCATCACCTTCTTTCAGTTACGATTTATAGTGTGTATTGTTGGCAAAATTATTTTTGGGATTTTACCTTGAGCGGAAGTAAATAATTAAGCTAATGCTAATCACTTTAAATTTTAATCCAGAGGAATGAAGAGGCACCAGACTGGTAATGAAGTTTATCTTACCCATCTCACGTATTTTACACTTTGAGAGAGAGAAAGAGATTTTTAAGCAACCAAATAACTTTCAAGTTATTGCAATATTTAATCGAAGGAATTGTAGTGAAATGTTGTAATATATGTACACTAGGAATTCATAATTACCAGATGTATAAACATACATACCCCTTCAGTGTTTCAGTCCCTTCAGTTGACCAGCATTTCATTCGCTTTTTGCCTTCTCTCCACCATCCAGACTTCTTGCTCTCGACCCTCTGGTGCCTTGTGAGACAAAAAAACTCCCAAACAGCTCCTTATTTTTTTCCTCATCTTCCTTATACCACAGGGCGTCCATTAATCACGTGGCTCTTACTGGGTCTCCTTCTGACACCCCCCTCGACCCATTTGACCCCTCATGCTCCATCTTTCTGTCCTTCCTACCATGATACATGACATTCTTCGGTCCGGTTTCCTTGATTTCACTTTCACAAATTATCCGTAATCTGATAAAGAATATGGGTCTCCTATATATTAGCCGTGTTAGTATCCCAGCGAATTGCATACTATATCTTCAGGAAAAAGAACACATGCACCCTTACGCCGAATGTCGGTATATGTGAGCGTCATCATTGAGCTAATTTGGAAGGGATAGCGAATGCCTAGGTTCCACTTCCTCTTCCGAAAATGTTTAAATCTTTTGAGCACAAAACGCCGCGAGAATTTCTATTGTGACATGAGACCGCAGTGTTAGAAGTATGTTATCCTACAATGCAAATCCATCCCTGGGCAGAATTAACTATGGCAAACCACTCCCATTTCCCCAAATTACTCCATTCTCGACTCTGTTCCCCGTCCATGGTATTCAGATCGACAGCGTTCCGTTCTCCCAATCCCAAGGATGGTCCCCCCGCTATTGGAGTGCTACCTAGAGCAAGGACGTCGGTTTTGACTTGGGGATGGCTGCTGGCAGCGACATGACCTTTTTCGTACGTAAGAGCACCAGTAGACGAACGGTCGAACGCAGATGTTACAGCTAATTTATTGTGTGGTCCTCCTTCAGAGATTATATCTCGCTGGCCCTTACGTGGTAGATATTAACAGGTTCAATTTAACTTTTTAAGAGAAATCATTTGCCATCCACTATTTTTTTGGTCATAGTGATCAGGCAGACAGTGATTTCGTCGAAGGGATTCTTTCTTTCACGTCTCTAAGTTTCACCATCCATTTTTTGAGTCTTAGTCGTTTGGTCAATGATCCTTAATGAACAATGATGCTTTTACATCTGCTCTATGTTTGAGGGATATTTTAACTCCGCGCAGTGCCACTAAGTGAAAGTGTCATTATGGCTTTGAACCGGCATCAGCCATTGCTTGTCATTCTAACACACCTTTTCGTCCCTTTCTTCACTCGGAGAGATTCGAGGAATGATTTTTTGGGAATATCTTGCAGGATAACCCGGACTAGGAGCAAAAGTGAACCGACGACAATTATAATCCATAAAGCCTCCAATTCTCATGTCGAAATATACTGCAGATTCAATTTTCGTTACCGTACGTACTATATGCAAACATTTAACCGAAGTGAACCGAAATAAATCTCTATAAGAATCACGATACCGAAATATTACACAACATAAATGTTGCCACGGAAGTTTATTATCATGCCAAAACAATGAAATTTCTTTACAATCATTCATATTCATAATACTTTTGCACAGAGTGTTTACTATATAAACTGGAAATTCGAATAAATGATAACGAACATCCTCCAAAAAAGTAAACGCAAAATCACGATCATTCTTAAGCATTGCGCCCACCGGGTTAGCCTGATGGGTAGTGTGCTGCCTGGCTAACCGAAAGGTCGCGGGTTCGAATCCCGCCCGGGGCATGGATGTTGTGTTTGTGCAGATGAGTTTTCTCTGTGAGTTGAAGAGGGTTGCAAAATGACCATGGCCGTCGAAGAATCCTGTAAACAAAAATACTACTACTACTTCATACGCATTGCTAAAACGAACAATCGGAAATTAAGAGCTAGCACACATCCTCCATTTGATCCTTAACCACTGTGCCGTGCTGTGAAATCCGTCCCCTCGATCGTTCATTTTCTCATTTATAATAGTGCTTTAAAATATACAAGGTGCACATGTATGCAAGTGTATATACTTGCAGGAAAACGCTGAGAAGCGAACTACGCGAATACGGATAATACGAATATAATTTGTCAATTAATGAACAAAGTAAAAAATAAAAAGAGACCCTCGAAAGTAAACATTTCAGGTAAACATTTACACGTTTCCGGGGCAATCTCTCCGCCTTTATCGGAAGGAGGAGGAAGGTCAAAGTGGGAAATATGTCGAGATTTCCCTCGAGCTCGCTCCTTCCTCCATTTTTTCGGGAACGGTAAGAGTTTCAATTCCATGTCTCTTTTCTGTACGCATCCATGTTTGCAAAAATTGCGACACTTTATCCTTTATCAGATTTCCTGTAGAGTTAGGGTTTCGATGAATTGAAAAAAACACAAAAATCGTATCCCTTACAACGATAAATAACTTTTCATCCTTTACGTTTTGTCGGAAATGTCGAATACTTCGTGTGTCGAAACCCGTCTTTCCACGTCATCTGCACTCCGATGATGTGATCAGCTGCTGAAATTACAGTTGCCAAACTCCCGTCGCCAGTACCGCTGAGTCGTCCTCCGGCTCGAAGAAAAAAGGCTAACCCCCGTCCCCCCCCCCTTTGCCTCCTGCTACCTCTCCTCCACCACACAGACACTCATTACCTCTGAACTCGATCGTCGACATGGAAGCCGGATGTTTTTCTCTCGGCCTTTTCCTACCCCCCCCCCTCCCGACATCCTCCCAACAGGAGTGATATTCGCTATCCACAAAGCCTCGTTGTTGACTCACGCTGCCTCGATCTCGGAAGTACGTGCTTGTTCTCCTCCTCTTTCGATTGCCCAGTTGGTCGAACGGGACGGGGTTCGGGTGGCGGGAGCCATTTTCCCCTCCACCTCTCCTCAGAGCTCCAGGTGTACTTTCGTCCGCTCTCTCTCCGCCTCCGGAGGACGTGGAGCGATCTCCCAAAATCTGTCACCGAGGTGTCCACGTGTCCGCACGTGTCTGTCTGCCATCGAGGGCGTTGCGGTACAAAATCGAACCCGTGGCCGAGAAACATCTCCGACGAGCCTCTCCGTGCGCGACATGCCACCGCGGATGGGGACTGTCTGGGACGCGGGGTCCGTGAGATGTGCGGAAGTGATTCGAGTGGAGTAGTTTGTTCGTGTCTCTTAACTTGTTCCCGTCGCGGTTTTCGTATTTCGCTGAAGGGAGATGAATCCGTGATTGCGATGCATTCCGGGGTCCATCTCGTATCCGTTGCAAGCATTTCCGTCACCGTTTCGCCGATACTGGATTGGTGAATTCAGTATCAGAGAAATGGTGGACCACGTAAAATCGCACGATAAATTCCGCGGAGGATTTTTTTTCAATCCTTTTGTATTATAGTCGGAAATTTTTCCATAAAAAGATTATTTTTTCAAATCCTGGCTATACCCCTCTGAACCTGTCTTATTTTAAACTTAGTAATTAACCCGCATAAAATTTTTTGAGACCTTGTAATTTCTGGTGGGTACTCGTTTGAATCTCAGCGGTGTTCGTTCTAGAGCGGGGTGAGTTGTTGCAGGCCAGGTTAGCGTTATGGGTAGCGTGTTCACCGGTTATTTTTTTTGGAGGTGGTAAGGAAAATGCATTTACACACTCCCAGGGAAGATGACCCTGGGAAATGTGGGACTCGGCCGGGGAACCCGGCCCATACCCACTAAAAACCACACCACCTGATTGTGCATATTGAAGGGAGGCAGCACTTGGTCCAGGCAGACGTCATTAGGACTATCCAACTCCTTTCCTTTCAGCTGCAGCTCGAGTCATCGTGCTCCTGTTAAAGATTTTTAACGAGATTAGCCCCCCTATAATCACTCTGCTAGCCAGTATTTTCAGGTCACTCTTATTGATAATCCCAGCTCTGATGCCCTCTCTGGCGGAAATCCTGCTCCATATGTCGCGACAGCTGAGGGTGATCCCAAGAACCTGAAGATCTTCTAAGCCTTTATTTTACTTGATGTTACGGACTAGGCTATAGTTCTCCTGATATTTGGAGACCTTTCATCAATTGGCTTTCTCAAGGTTGCATTGTTCTCCTACCACCTGTGCGTCTATTACTAGGATATCTTCATTTTTTACGGCAATAAGCTCTTCACGAACCACGTGAAATTGCCGGTTCATCAGGCTCCTCTACAAATAACCCACCACCGCATCACGTCGCTTATCACGCGGACCACGCGTGAGATGACTGATTTGGAGTACATGGTTCAGTGTCTAGGTGGCATCACAGTCGGCCCTACAGCTCCGGTCACCAAGAGGCGCCCGGGAGGTCCGCGATTTCAGGGGGATCGCATTGATCTGAAGGCGGACGGAGTTTACTTAGTCGCTTTCGGAGCCAACGGTCGCAGGTTCGAGTCCCTCCCAGAGCATGGGTGTTGTGTTTGTCAAGATGGGTTTTTTATGACACTAAGAGATGCTAAATGACCATAGTCTCCGATTCACTCTAATAGCAAAAATACTACGTTCTTGAGCTGGGTGAGTTGTTGCTCTTTCACTGAACTCTTAAAGAAGTAAACTGAAACAGAGAATCGTGAAATGTTTTACCGTAAGCATTATGCTGGGTATCTAAAAGAGGTTGGTTAGTAAAAGAAATTGGTAAAAGGAATTTTTTAAAATTTCCGCTTAAGAAGTAAAATGTACCTTGAAATACGGATAATAAATGTTTTTTAATTATCAGCACAAGTTAGTGGTATCCCAGTGGGTATTTCGCTTAACCAACGAACGAAAAATCCGGGTTCAAGGTCCTATGACGCATTTGGAAAGTTCCAGCTGAACCAACCTCAGCGAATATCTCGATACTGCTTCTTCCTGGGACACTGCAGGCGGCACAGGGAAAGGGACTAGCTCCCATACCCTGATGTGTAAATTTTCACACGCAATTAGTGGCCAAGTCATAGCCGTAGGTGGGCTCAACCCTTACTTACCACACCGTCCTTGGGTTGAAAACTCTATTTGGTAATATTTTTTTAAGGTCACAGCAGTGACTCCTTCAAACTACCTATTTAAGGATGGCCAGTATACCATTGTCCTTCTATCTGAAGACGCCGGTTCTGGCGAAACTGAAATCTACAAGGAACAGCATACGCAATGTAATACCCGGAAGTATACAACCTTCATGGTACGGCATTATAAAGGGTTGTTTACATAAGTTGTAGTGCAGGTAATCGCCGAAATCACGGTAGGGTGTGGCTAAATGCTATCGATCATCTACGATTTAGTGGTGATAGTTTCCTCATCGAATCTTCTGAATAGATTAGCGAAACATAAGCTGTCTTATTGACGAAAGTTATCCACTAAAATTAGATGCGTTATTATTAACATTTTTAGTTACTCATTTTCATTCACGAAAGGTACTTGAAAAATTGGTGTGCTCCATTATTGGTAAATAATATCCCATTCCCTTTCATAGAATTCCTGCTCATTTTGTTCCTACCTTTCAATATTCACGTAAACGGTTTACTCAGGTGAGAATGCATATTTAAAGAAATATACTTACCAAGGTTTCTATTGGGGATTCGTTATTGGTGGTTTACGGTATTGATATGCAATGTGTCACTCTGTAATGAAATAATTCCGTGGTCGAGAAACAGTTCTGTTCACTCTCATGGTAAAGAATAGCCTACTACTCAAAGATTTTTAACTCGGGGGAATACTTGTTATTTTTATTCAAATTTTTATACAAATGAATTTATAATGCATGTTTAATAAGTTGCTCACGAAGGAATACCGGGCGGAAGATCTCGCTCGTTGGTTGCTTCACTGCGGATTTGTTACCACTGCTCCAGTTCCTTCCTCTCTTTCTTTCCCTCTCCACTCTCTCTCTTCCTCTCCCGCCATCCTCTCAGCTCCCAGTGTGCAAGTACGGCCGGGTCTCCTCCTCTTCCCTGCTCGCTCCTTCGATCCCTCTCCCCACGAGCGCCTAGCTTTCCCAAATGGTCCCGCGCTCCCGAGCACGTCCGACGCCCCCTTCCACCTACCCTCCGCCCGCGGCACCCAGCAGCGTACCGGAGATCTCCAAAGCGGCGCCGGGAATCCATATTTGCCTCCATTTGCTCATTTAAGCTACCTCTCACGTGCGTATTTCCGTTATTTATATGTCGCCGAGCCCGTGTTCCGATCAGCTGATGAATCTTGGACAGTATGACGACAGACTTTTCGAGTGTTGCGCACTTTGGAGTTACTTTACTGTTGAAATACTGTTCCCTCCTTCTCGTTCTTGTATGTGAGACATAAAACATTTTAAATAAATAACTGTTAATCCCAAAAACAAACGTAAAAGGTTTAGGCATAATCTGGTTAATTTCCTCTGAGTACACCACTGCCCAAAGCGAGGAGTGTTATTTTTTCAGCGGGTTGCCATGTTTGTTTTACCGTGGCAACTTAACGGCTGTACCGATTTTGATTCGCAAACACTCATTTAAATCGCTATGTTACTGATAGTGTCATAAGCTGTGCATTACCGGAAGGTACTTTCGATTTGAACCGGAAGTGTTACATTTGAACGTTAATATTACCTTACCAACAGAACATTCCACGGATTTTGATGAGTGACCCTTTGGCGGACTTTATAATGTGATCGCATGCTTTTTAGACTACATGTTATAAGAAATTTATTTCTTTACATTCTTAAATAGTTTCTCAGACTACGCAAAACACACGACTACTGTGAATGAAGGTCATTGTAGTCGTGTTTTTTTAATTTTAAATTATTTTTGCATCATATAAGTAGCTCCTGTAGTAAAATGGTTTAATGTACCCATCGAAGACGCCGTTTAATAGCATGAGATTCCAAGGACTAATTTTTGAGCACCCTATTTCCGTATAGTGTTCACTTTACTTCAAGCTCTTCATAACTTCTGCGACAATCTAAAAATCCCTTCTCCTTTCCTCCGTCTTTCACGCTTTCCAACGTTATACTTTCAATCATAATTTCCCAAATCGCATTACAATCTTATATTTTGGCCATCGACTTTTCCTGTCTTCCACGGATTTCTTCGAAGAGCTTCCTATCCCCAAACCAACCTACGTAATACGTCTTCGTTTGTTCTGACGTTTATTTTATTTTCTTCAACCTTCTCTTCACTAAAATCTCAGAATTCTCTGACTACGCTTATCTTATTTTCACAGTGACGTGGCTTCTGAGCCTTACGTCCCACGCTTCTCATATTAAAGATTTTGCTACACCTTTCTCCATATATTTACCTACAGTCTCTTCCATCATTTCGTCCCTCCTTGAAAACACTTCCTACTCCAACGAAATTCGCCCGATTTTTCTACTACCACGATCACTCTCTTCCACAATACTTCTAAAATGAGTGAATTAGTCCACTTAAATTAAGCCATTCTCTCGTATTTTTGATGTTTTACCTAGACGTTTTATTTTTTGGGAATTATATTGTTTCTCCTTGGATTATTTGACATTTTTTCAATCCACAATTCCCACACGAGGCTTCAATGCATTCACTAATGGCCGAGTCTCTTTCGCTGACCTAAGCTTCAGCATCAGGAAATCCAACCGAATGGATTAGCATTCCTACTACTTTCGCTCTCGGCTCCAGACCTTTCCGTCCCCCTCTTCCATTTGCATATAAATTAAAAGTTAGGACGGTGACGGACAGCCAAATCTTTCTCTCAACCCCAACACTACCCATCACCATTCCCCAACCATTAAACGTCCTGGAGCTGCTTCGCTCACGTATGAATTACTAGGAAAAGTCAGCTATCATTCCATTTCACACCCATATGTCCACACAAAAACTCATCTGAAATGCGTAATTTGATTACAGGAAATGCGATTCTTAGTTGAAGCTAATTTTCAGTGTTTGGCATACTGTTGTTTTCTTTGGTATTGTAATTGGTCATTTTGTGCGGTAGTATCACGATAAAGGGTATCTTATGCCTCGAATATTAGTCTTAATTTTCATTTTTTAGTAGCACAAAATGATTTCTGGCCCCCGCCATAATTACAAAAATATAAATCGAAGCGCTCACTAAACTGAAATAACGAAAATATTTGGCCTAGTGATAAGATGACATTTTCGGAAAGAATCCTGTCAACGTTGTGGCTTGTTATCCAGAATAGTCCCGAATAAGTGATCAAGTTACGAAAGCACTGACGAGCGTAATACGAAATCGAAAAGCAATACTACCTTCCTTCAAAATCGGTTTTGGAATACCCTATTATATAGAATTTTTATGAAATAAATATTCTTTTGCTTAAAAAAACGTTGTTCTATCTACTCAAGGTGCAATGAAAAAGGCTCTTGGTTGAGGAGAATTATTGCCGTCGGTATGAGTTTGACTGGGGCTGCCTTCGTACCTTTCAAAGGGTTGAAACTCTCACAGTAAGGAAAGGACATTCGAAAGAGTAAAAAAAATTCGTATAAGGATGAGTGAGGAAATGGATATCCGGAATTTCCGATTGAAGAAGAAAATTTTTTCATTCTGCTGTCGAAAACTCCTGCCCCAGGATACTGGTTGTAAAAAAGCTGCAGCAATCCCTTCTATTGATACACTTCAATAAATAGACAGAGTTCGAAGGGTAAGAATTTTACTTATTAATTTTGGATTTACATTTGGTTTTGGTACGAAGAAATAAGTTTTATTACCGAAAAAGAGAGGTTTATTAAGGAATGATGGATTATAGTACTTGCCGAAATGGCGCAGTCCAATTTAGCAAAACCCTGATCGAGAAGCAGGAATGCCAATATGTGATTTAATTAATAACACGCCATAGTTTATAATTTAAAAATATGCAATTTTTTTCAAATCACAAAGAAACAAGGAAGGGTATGATCATTTTTCCAAAAATGCGAAGACGGATGGTAATTTGGCCAAACCTTATTTTTGCAATGTATTTATTTGTAAGAGCCTACGTTACATTCTCATTCTAATTCTGATTAGATCTTTCTAAATAATTTATTACCGGAAATGAAAAAGATTTGTTACTAAACTCGTAATCATCGTTATCATACAGCAATTCAGGAACATGATGGGCTATATCCTCGCTGTTAATTCGTATGCGTGAATTGATATGATGAAATATCCACTTTCGTGAAATATTCCTTTAAAAATTCGGAATTTATGTTCGTGGGAACGAAAAGAATGAATAACGTCTCTGGGTCCCGTGCAAGAGGCGCAGGGGTGGATGGAGTTTAATACATTTTCGCGCAACTTTACCGTCGTATCGAAAGCTGCAAAAGTTTAAAATATTTATCGAGCCCTCTGTTCTGGCGAACGGTATTGGGTAGGTACGTAGCTTCCCCGTTTGGCGAACCTCGTATGAAAAGAACTTTGATTCCGGTATCTATTTTTCCCCCGATTTCGGCCCTATGTGTGCCGTGCAGCTGCTCCACACACCCTTCCCCCATTCCGGACCGCTGACCTTTTCCTTCCCCGAGTACATCCCGCCCTTCATCCACCCCACCACGCTGTATTCCTCGACTTCGAGAGTCCATTCTCATCCACGCACGCAAAACAACCGAAGAGCTCTCTCTCTCCACCACTTCCATTTCTATCTCTCGCTCTCTCTCACACGTTTCCCGTCTCCGTGCCTCGTGGGAGATCCGCCCGGGTTTGTTTTTTTTTGTTTGCTTATCTTGCTTGTTTGCTCGCATTAAGTCAGGAGGGTTTCAGTCAACATAACAGTCTGTAACTTAATCTTGTGTAATTGTAATG
>WURS02448188.1:0-14383 GCA_011762765.2 Rhinocypha anisoptera
CACCTCCCACCCAACATTCTCGAGTAGCACACGAACAGAAGCCCAAGTTGGAGGGGGGTGCAAACATCAGGGTCGTACGGTTCTTCGCAAAGAATTTGCACCACCTGGCGAAGTTGCTGCAATCCAACCAGTCTTCCCGCTTATGAGCACGTCATCTCCTCGTGTATTTCACACTGGTTTCGGCCAAAGTTATAGTAATAGGTAGAGCGAGTGTTGGCTACTGCGCATTGTGCATTCATTGGTCACGTGACTTAAGGCAAAATGACGTTTCTGTCATGGTTATAGCTTTTGTTTATTTATCTATCGATATTAGGAGTTCCGAAGGAGTAACATGCCAAGTGAGCAGTCTTAATACTTAATAACTTAATCCTAATCCAATATCAGGACCATCACATACGTATTTAAATTGAATTTTATTTTGTTGTGTTTTTTCATGTTTTTATTTGATTGTATAATATTGTCGTCGTGAATTTGAGTAAGACTTCGTTGTCACAATTTTTTCTCAAGTTCTGTGGTACTTTTTGAATGGACAATTTGTGAGTTTCCTGTTTGTATTTAACATCCTGTGTTTCTTAAATTTTGAATTTGAGATTGCAGTGTTCAGCAATATGTGTATAATGGTTTGGTGTGTAGTTTAAATTTATGTTTAACCAATCGCGTGCCACCGCGGAAAAGGCACGTGGTTTCAATGAGGAACAGCTTTCTCTCTACTGCGCAGCCAGGAGGCTCACTCAACCTAATTATTGCTAAATGGTTTCGACCTTTGGATCACAAAATACGAACTACTCCTCTCTGCTCTCCAACGTAGACGACTGTAACGCGCTCTGCATTTTTTCCCTGAAGTTCACTATTCTGTCACTTGACGTAATTCTGAAACAAAAAAGCCAACCACCGCATGAAATTCAAATAACATTCTGTACAAGTATCATGTCCCAGAACACTACACTAATGCGGAGGAAAAATTGTTCTGAATTACTTATCGATCCATCCTCGTAAATGGAGTGTTGAGACACGAAATTTTTCTTATTTTTTCCTCCAAGCTCTAGTGGGGTTAGTATTAAATAAAATATTATTATCATAATCCGCCGCCATACCATTTAACTCCTCTCTCCTTCTCTCTCTGGGTCACCAGAGGGACGTCGCTCGATTGCGCCGATACGTTTAGACTCCGGGTGAATAGGGGTGGTGGTGACGAGTTTGTGACCACCCCCTTCAGAGTGCGCCCCGTTCTCCTCCCCCCCTCCTCCCACTCTCAAGCCCCAGAAGGAGAGGGGGTGGGCGGGATCGGAGGTGCGCGACAAGCCCTCAACTCCACCACTCGCCTTGCAGGGCCGACGCGGCGCACGGCGGGGTAAAATGTTACTTTTCATTTTCAAAATCGTAAAACTTTTGGTTGAATAAAGTTATTGACATACATCTTGTTTATTCGAAAGCTAAAACTCCAAGGAATACAGCTAAAATTACAACGATAACTGTTTAATGATTGTATGAAAAAATGTGCGAAACGAAACATTCTGCGCAATTATTAATTTATACCACATTTATTTAATGTAAAAGATTTTATTGAAAAAAAAATGTTTAAAATATTGTATTCTCGACTTCGTAAATTTAATAGTTAGTCGAATCAATTAATAGTCAGTCAAAAATGCAATATTGTAAACATTCATATTTCCAAAAAAAAACATTTTTACTCTAAATAAATGCTATACGCTAAATAAATGGTATACATTAAAAAATTTTCATTTTGTACCCTTTTTCATACTATTATTTTAAAAATAACATCCTTGTAAACATTTTTCCTGTATTATTTGGGGTTTTAGCTTTCGTATAAAAAATATTTATGTCAATATCTTTATTCAATCAAAAGGTCTACGATTTTGAAAATGAAAAGAACCATTTTACCCCACTGTGCGGCGGTGGATGAACTGTGGCCACCAAAAGATTGAGCTGCCGCCCCCCTTCAAGGTGCACCCCCGTGCGTCCCCCTCGTTCCCCGTGCCAGGAGAAGCGAGGGGGGCGGGAGAAAGCACAAGGCTCTGTGTATCTCGACTCCGGCAAGCTGGTCGGAGGATGAGATGGACGATGGCTTCACAGGGCAAACTGACCCTGGCCGCAACCGTAATATTAGGGATATGTATCTCCCCCACGACCTCGAATGAAGCCGATCGAAGAGTCGAAGGATCTCAGTTTTTTCCGGCGAATAGATGCGCTGTACGCTCCTCAGGTTTCCGTCCGGGTGATGGCGTTGATGATTTCTTCGAACTTCGAATTCAAAGCTTCGAACTAATGTTTCGACGGCTAAGTCTGTCGTCGTCCTCAGGGTGACTCTGCTTGATCCAGCAAATCGAGGTCTTGCAATAGAGAAGCGCCTCTAAACTTTCTGCTTTTAAAGGTAACGGTTTCAGGCGTAACTTTGTGGAATTGCTTCGTTGTAACGAATAGAATTAAGACACTTTCTGATTC
This sequence comes from Rhinocypha anisoptera, assembly GCA_011762765.2. NCBI lineage: Eukaryota > Metazoa > Arthropoda > Insecta > Odonata > Chlorocyphidae > Rhinocypha > Rhinocypha anisoptera. The sequence goes on from WURS02448188.1 coordinate 2,464, forward strand.
CGCATAAAATTTATTAAAACCCGGGTCGTGTTTGAATAAATGTTATGCGGGATCACAAAGTGTCTTGTTTCCATTCGTTACTTTTTGCCTTTGCCTCTGTTCGGCGAAAACGTATCCAATGCCGGTACCAGGTCGATGTAATCTTCTGTTTCTTTTGAGGTTTCCGCACTTCAAAAAAAAATAATCCTCATAAAATCGCCGGATTGTCCGCAGAGGAAAGGTGCATGTCTGTTCTCGTACCACTGACACTGACCGACTGGCTCAATTTCCCGACTCGAACATAAACACCCTGAGGACGACGACGGACTTAGCCGTGGAAATATCGGTGCCCATGAACACCATAACCCGGACGCCCAGCGGTCGGAATCTTGAAAAATCTGGCCAAAGGTCGAAAAATTAAAGTCATTATTTTGAACCTATTATGGTGGAATAAAGTAAAGAGGGCTCCATTGCATGATATTGCACGAGAAAAAGTTGAACATGCATCTATTTATACGCAGTCAAACTTGTGTGACATACACTGAATTTTTGACTTTTGGCCAGGTTTTTCAAGATTCCGACCACTGTGCCCCTTCGTCTACGTCTCCGGTATGTCCTCTTTACTGCGCCCCCCCGAGTGAAGGTGGGAAGGAGGAGAGGTGGTCTAATGGGTCTTATTCTCGGGGTGGACGAGAGGAAGAGCGGTCACTCGACGATCACATGGTCCAGCCGAGGGGAGTTGCTTGGGTGGAAAAGAGCTCGTCACAGAAAAGTACCCCGATGAGATGTTAAGAGTGAAGGGTAATCCACCAGTTAAGGTTAAGTTTTTATGAGCCTCAAGTTAGATTTTACCCTCTTCAAATCTGCATACTTCCCACGACCTATCATTCTATCCAATATCCCTATGCTCTTTATATCCCTTCCTCGCTTACCCAAAATTCTACCCTCCATTAGACCCTTCAACAACCTCAGAGTATCCCTTCCATCCACCTCTCCAGTCTTTTTTGGATTTCATGCAGCAATCGTCTCTCCTCCCCTACCATTCTCAGCACTTCTTCATTAGTTTTCCTCTCCGTCCACCTTACCTTATCCAAAGCAGTGTTAGGACTCGAACCCGCGACCTTTGGATTAGACGGCGAGTATGCTCCCCCTAGGCTAACCTGGTCGGTTCCTTATCAATACGTCGCCAAACCCACACTCAAACGCTTATAATCTAGGCTCATCATCCTTCATCGTGGACCAGACTACGTCAATATGCTCCATATGAGGATTTTCACTAATCTTTTCTTCAAGTCTTTCCTTAAGGTCCCTCTCATCAGCTCCTTTCTTTTCACAACGGCCTCTTTTGGTAATGCCATTTTTCGTCTAATGTCCTGGCCACTACGTACATTTATTGTGATATTTAACCTGGATTAGTGAGAATCACATTACTTTCGTTTTCATACTATTAATTTTCCTCCCAAATTTCTCACATTGGTCCTATAACGCGCTGGCCAAGATCAGCAGTCCTTAGGCTGAATTACCAAATAGGTCTCGAATCAGACAAATTCGCCATCAGATGTAAAAATCAGGTAAAATTTTGAACCAAAAATTCCTCTTTTTTTCCGACTCCCTAGACGCGTGAGTGCTAGTTTCTGGGAAAACACCGCACGCCCCGTTCACGGGGGAAACCCGGAAGGGTAATGAAGGGGAGGGGTGGAGGAAGAGAGGGAGGGGGATGGTTATATTCCATGTCTTCCATATAGCATCGTATCAATCGTGGGAGAGGGAAACGCGATATCGCCCGCGATATATCTCGATGTCGCAATGATGCCTTGAGTGAGAAATTGCGTCGAGTGAGCCGCCGTCGACGTGACCCGGCCGATACCCACCTCCTTTTCGAGACAATCGAAGTTCGACAGAAGCCACGCCTCTGAGCGACGACTTTGCCTAGCACTGAGTAGGGATATGCAAGTTGGCGTTGCGTAGGTAGAGAGCGTTACCTAGTGCATCGTCATGAGCTTACATTCCACGGGAACGAAAGAAAGAAGCTTGTTTTATTTACGTTAATCACCAAGCCAGAAGTTATCTCAGAATTTCCTGAAATGGCACCATTCGCAAATGTCGAGAAAAATCAGCAACCTACGAACCGATTTCATAAAAGTTACTGAAAGCAGGTGAAGCCCTATACCGAATTCGATTTCAGAATTGAAGGCGACGTAAGAAGACGACCAGAAAAGAAAAACTGACGTGAAAAGTATTAAATTTTCAACAGTCATCGGTCCACCCGGCTCTCATTCAGAACACACGGGTCGACTAAACATAAGTTTGAAAATATGTTCATATGTATGTCTCCCTTTTTAACCACCGTTATAAATTCCGCTTCCATTGGTTATCCACCGTTCATTCTTTGAATACTAACTTTTTCTTAACCGCGGGTATTTTCTTTACGTATATGCCATTTTGACCATCCACTTAAGATTATGTCAAGTAAGTCAATATTATAAATGGTTCATTCAGTTTCAAAATCTGAACAAGGATGGAGGTTAACCAAAGTTTAACTTTTTCAACAAGGAAATCAACTACTGTACGAGAGATCAGTATCGAACAGTGGGAGGGAACATTTCTGCCTTCAAAGTTCACTGTGGAGGCCTTCACTTGGTGGAAATCCGTGATAGAGTGATGGTTTTTTAAATAACTGTTATATTTCCACAAAAGAAAAAATTTATTTTCTTTTGTGGAAATACAATAGTTATTTTAAAAAACCATTACTCTATTTCTGCTTTGTTGGAAATGATTATAATTCCAGTTTCGCTATTTTTACTATAGTTTGGTGAAAAATGAAACCTAAACCTCGATTCTCCATACATGTACTTAGTGATTTTTCAACCGCGGGGTTTTTCACGAACATAACCCCGTGATTGACATGGTGAATACAGGAACCTGGAGGGATACCTGTATTCACCACGCTGTGGTATAGCTTAGAAATTCCTTGAAATCGCTGAATCGGGAGCCATCCTCCTTATCAACTGGAAGAATCTTTTTGGGATACGGCGATGTGATATGAAAGGTTTATTGATATCAAACACTTACGAGACATGTTTATTCTTCTTAGGACTTTATTACACCGAATCAAACTTACTTTGAATCACACTGAGTAAGAGCAGCTATTATCGTCTACGTAACTCCCGGCGAGCCACTGCAAGGGCGTTTGGCAGGGCCACCGCCGCCATCCACCGCCAGGCATGCTTTACCACATGCTTATATTAGCTATAATTGACATGGAGATAAACTTCTTACATGCAAAAAATTTCAATGGAAAAGAAAATACATGTCATGCGGGAACAAAATCAATTAACATTTAATTTAAAAAACATGTAAGATAATATGCATCTATAATATAGGTACCCTAACTATTATCTCAGAACTTGCGGTCAGATTTATTTTGATCTCTAATTGTTCGTGGGAAAAATTACATTTTATATGAATCTGTTCTATCTCTCTGATTTTATGAACGTGATCTGATCTACCGTAGTATGTCGGGGCTTTTAATATATTTTTACTTTTTCGCTGTAGTGATTTTCCTGAAGTCTGCATAATAAATTTAACCTGTACGTCAGCCTACGCTCGACGAGAGGTTCCCAACCTAATTTCTCCAATAATCTTCTTACACTGCTATGTCGTAAGAGGTTAAAAGCTGAAGAAAAGACCCCTTGGTAGAAAGATCATCCAACTATTAATGATGGAAAATCAAGAAGAAATTGGTGACTCCCAAGCTCGTCTTGGTTTGCCATCACCATTGACAAACACAGTAGTTAAGTGAAACGCCCAACTTCAGAGAAATTCAAATATTATTTTTTTATTCCGTCTCCTCACCTCTTGAGTCGAATACCTGTCAAAATTTCCTACTACTAACAAAACATGGAGCTTGTATTCCAAGACCCTTCGGCAGAAGAGTTAATGTAACAATTTTTACTTACACGAATCACGTAATGATGTTACCGCAATCAGAATGTTGCACAGAACTCTGAATTTTGGAATGGGGGATCCATTAAAATTAGAAAAAAAAAATTTCCTTCGGAGCAAAAAATCTCCCAAAGTGGATCACTGCTCAATAATCGAGCCTTAATCAAGCGGGGAGGGGGGGAGTGGGGGGGGGGGGGTGGAACGGAGAGCGAACGCGCAAAAATAACGAGACCAGGAGTTTATTTGTCGTAAAATTGCTGATTCACCTGGGGTCACAGGTGGAAGGTGTGCAAAGTTAAAATATACTATTTAAACTGCAAAGTTACTGGCTTCGATTCTTCCACAAGAGTCGGCTATAGTATTATTCCATGAATCTGATTGAACTGATTCGGTCGATTGCGCTTGTGTATTATTGTCCCGCGATATCGGCAGTAAAAGAGGAAATTAATTGAATTGCGTATACATATTGCCACACCGGCCCATTCAGACCAACAGGCAACTTGAACGTAATTTATGGAATATACCACGAGCAATTTTATCAGTCGTAATTACGGAAGCACGTTTTATTTTTTTTTACGACCAAGTCGATTGGAAGGGCGGCTCCATTCTAACGAGCAACAAGTGGTACAAATCTCACGCGCGGAAAGTGGAGAAAATTTTTAAATAGAGGAAAGTGATTAGATCCCGCAACATGCTTCTTATTCGCCTGAATTTTTTAAAAAGAGAGAGAGAGAGAGAATAATAACAGATTCCATCTCGCCAACTTCCATTTCATTAGCTCTCACCTTTCCATTCGAGGAAACTCGCACCAGAAAGTAGTTTATTTCCACCGAAACGCATCTTTTTTACTTCACACAACTGATTCTTGTTTAGGGAACTCCAGAGACGGCTGCAATCCGAGTGCAGCAAACGCATCATGCACACACTTGGAAAAGGATGCCGGTTTGTGAGAAAAAAAAAATAGTACTTCTATAGCATTTAATGCATGCATTTTATAACGAGGATCGGCCGATGATAATAAAACCACTTTGCTTTCCACTATCAGCCGACTTACAAATCGCATTTAGCCTGCAAATGAAGAAACATGCAAAAAAATTGTCTTTACCCGTTGGCATCCAGCCTAACTCAACGGTTGGAGAGGCAGGGAGTGCCAACACAAAATGACAGGGGTTGGGAACGGGAAGAGCCTTTAGATTATATGTGATTTACATTTCATAATAATTATTAACGGTGGTATCACGAGCAAGGAAAGAAGGAATCCTGTAATCTGTTAATTTTGACATTGATATCTCTTACTTTGCATCTGTGGTCATCTCGAATAATGACAATCACAAAGAAAATTGCAGAAATTCTAAAAATTTCACTTTAAAATTCACGACTTTTGAAAGGTTTGAAATTTATTCATGTAGCTTAAAAAAAATAAAGCGACTTCAAGACTCCAAAATCGAGTCTTGAAGTCATCGCTGCGACCCTCCCCCCACGTCTTTTCTTTGCAATCTTGAGCGAATCGAGGGTCTAACTTGTTGAACCTGAGTGAACCCTATCGATCACCTTCTCAAGGTGATCAAACACTTCGTCTACTTCTTCCTCCTTGTGACCACCAGTAGGCATGCATACCTGAAGTAGAACTAAGTCAGTTGGACCATCTTTTACTTCTATTATTATGACTCTATAAATAAATTGTTCAAAATGAATAACCCTCCTTCCTAATTTATGTGTCAGGACTGTGGCTACCTCATCTCCCATCCCCTTTGGCTCTTCTTTCTTGTGAGGTAGATTACTCTATAGATATAGCTCCAATAATCTCAGTCTTACCTCACTCAGCCCTAGTACTTACGTCTATGTTTCCTTTCTCCATCTCGATTTGCAAGTTTTCTAAGTCCCCTGACCTCAACATCGTCCTTAAATCCCATGCCCCTATTCTAATCATAATAATCATCTTCACTATCTTCTTTGTGGTCGCGGTGTCGCAAGGATTTCGTGAGATGACGACCACGGAAGACTTGCCACTTCCTCTGCCGGTTTAGGCACCCGTCCCAGAGTGACCTGAACCCCGTAATTAGCACGATTCAGTTATATTATTGGGCACATCATTGTTAATGTTGGAAAAATATTATTGGGGTGACTTTGAACCTCCTGCTTCAATAGTGTTTTCGATGTGACGCAATCAATTTATGGCCACTTTTCTGGGGACTAGAAGCCTTTGCAGCCGTCTCATAACTTCGGAGGAGACGATATGCGTGGACTACTTTTCGTCTGGTTCCTACCCTTCGATCTATCTGGATCTACCTTACCAAGAGCAATATTGATTGCTCCAGCCACTGCAACTCTAAGGGTCATTGGGGCGGGAAAGCCCTTCCACCAAGGTAAGGACGTAGTCCATTTGGTGGTCTCCACCAGTATTTCGATATAATTATTTTCTCAGATACTAAACAATTCGATACAGTTCAAGACATTTTCGCGGAAGACGCTCAAACGGAGAGTGTTGAGTATAAAAATACGAGTATAAAAGAATTTATTCGGTCGCGAATACTCGAGGGTGACTTTGTGCATTGTACCCCGCTCAGAGACGGGTGAGAGATGTCAACCTGCATGCGAAGCCGCACAAGAGGCAAATCGGATTGTGGTGTTTTTGCGAGGACATACTCGGGGGCGGGGGCGCCACAGGAACGCGTGGGGAACTGAGTGTAATAGAGATGGTCATCGGAGCGGCGATTGGATGACAATCTAACCATTTCGTTTTATTTTCTTCATTACCTAAGAAATTCACGGAGAAAAAATGGCCGTAGGCCAAATAGGAGCGATTGCGTCATATCTCTTAAGTTACAGATAAATGTAATTTCACCGGCATCAATTAATCATCGCCATGGATGAAAGACACACATAAAAATTTTTTATATAAATTACATTGTCTTAGCTAACCTTGGTGGAAAGATTTACAGTTTAGACAGAAACTGAGAACAGTGGAAATATGCTAAATGTTCTAATTATAGATGTTATATCATTAATTATGGGTATATAACGCTACAAAAAAAGGCAATGAGGATTCTGAGCAGCTCTGGGAACCATGAGCAATGAAGACCCATGTTCAAAAACCTATATATTTTAACCATCTACAACCTGCTTTGTGCTATGCAGCCGTATGCACATTAAACATAACTTCAATCTATAGAGATGAATAAAAAAGTCCTCTTCCACAAGTAAAACTATAATGCATACCACGAGAGTTTTGGCTTATTTCGCCATCTTTAGGTAGGTACTCGATTATACCCTCTCCGGTCATCGGTACACTCACTTGACAAAAGATAATAGCATGCATATTATTGACATTGACCAGTTTAGTTTGTCAAAGACTTACTATCAATCAGACAACTTGATGATAATGTTCTTCAACAAGATGCCAAGTAGTACATGCTTAGTCAGCAGCATAAGGTTTAAAAGTCTAATGGTAAAACGGTTCTACTCCAACCCACTGTACTCTATCAATGAATTTTTCAAGTTGAACCTTGGAACTATCATATTTTAAATGTACTGATATCCATTTCTTACTTAATTATCATTCTCTATGCTACTCTGACACTATCCCTATTGATGTTGCCCCCTATTATAGAATAAAGATTATTATTATTTCCTCTTCCAGCAACATTATCTAAGAGTTTCTGAAATTATTAGGCTTGCACAGAAAATGGAGAGGAAAATTAAATGCTCAGGAAAATAGTAAAGGGATTAGATTAAACGGTTGGTGCTCCAACTCATTCAACAATCCAATAGCTCCATAATGTATGAGAATGATGTGAAAATATTAACCTAATTAAATGGAGTCAATTGATTTCTGGTAGTTAACTTCAAGCGACATAATTACATAGTCTGTTAGATAATTATTAGGACTCTTTGAACCAGGGTGTAATCCAAGCATAATTCATTCTGGTTTTCTAAACTGTAAATGCAAACAAATTGTGTGGTTTCAGGCATGATGTGGTGGAATTCTGACATTATAATAAAATGGAGATAGCAATTTTCCACTCTTAAAATAAACTTTATTCATCTGGTTTTTATGTCACTGCATCATCTTCAGACCTGAAGATGATGAGGGGGATAACTGATTGAATCAAGTATATTTTAAAAGTGTTTATTATAATGTTAAATGGAATGTGCATACTATAAAAAGGTTGTTATGGAAAGGACGCTTTATTCATTTGACATATTATAAAGACAGGGTATGTGGTTGTGTGTGAATGTGTCGATTGTTTTTCTTTTCAGGTCAATGTGTCATTCCAGCCAATGAGATGATCATCGCAGTATGAATTTATAGAAGAAGGAGGGAATTGCTAAAAGCCGAAAAATTAAGAGAACTTCCCATTAGTAACCCTCCCATTTAGAGATGTGCTTCGGAGTCAGATCATTGTAACTTGTACCTATGGTATCCATTTTAAGGTTTAAAGTTATGTAAAGGTGTCAGTTTTTGTCCATTGGCTATGACTGCAAGGACTATGACAATTCCAGTCTTCACATTTGGTTTTAATCAATGCTAATTTAGCACTTTAATTATTTAGGTGACTTTTAATGAAAATTGGAGATGTTTGGCATTTCCTATCTGCCCAAGAAAATAGCTGTGCTTTTCTTGGTTTATAAAATATCTTCAGTGTGTAATTCATTTCTTCATATAATCACTTGGATGACCTTGAGCTAAAAAAGTTTGGCATTAAAGGGGTAGGGCTTTCTTTGCACCATCTTTTAATACTAATGTTTACTTTGTAATCATTCTATGAAATCTTGAATTCCCTTGATATTTCCTAAAATTATATAATCTCAACTATAAGTCTTTGCTGTTGTTTCCATCATGAAGTCACAGACACAATATTTGAGATCTTCAAAACACCATTGTAATCACTTTATATATAATCACAAAGTCAAATAAGAACATTAAAATGAATCTAAATGATCCCATAATATATTTATTGGTTTTTCTAAAACATGTTACTTCTGTGAGGCTTGAATATTGTTAGTTTTTTTGAATTATTCAAACACAAGTATTTTAAAGTTCACAGCATTACTTTGTGGGATTCTTTAGTTTTCTTGGTACATATTTGGAAGAAGCCTTTTTCTAGAAATTATCAGTTTTCATTTCCTTTGTCCATAATTAAATTAATAAAGGGTAAATTTTCAGCAATTATAAATGGAAAAACACTGAAATATCAATAATAAAAAATTCAGGACAGAACAAATTGGAAATATGACTCAGGCAAGATAATACCACAGGGCCTGAAGAGAGGGTGCACATGACCCACTCCACAAGCCCTACTATGATATTTTATCATGAAAGGGGAAGAAGAAATAGTATAGGTCTGGGGAAGATTCTATTGTTAAGAGAGTTTCAGGTTCCAATTACGTATTCCTTGGTTGGATGACATATTACAACTTGCTTTTCAATACTTGATTGAGTTACAATTTATTTACAAAGGCAATGCATATCTGATTTTCAATCAATGAAAACAAAAAATGTGCATCCTGTGAAATCTAGTATTTATTTTATATTTAGATTTCACCTCCAGAGAGGTAGTTTTATAATGGAGAGTATTATATACTGTTATGATTTATCATAGTTTTCTGAACATCTCCAATTTCCAAATATGAGCATATAGTGTAAAATAATGATATTAGTTATGGAATGAGCAAAGGAAGTAACAATAACAATAGCATGTGCAAATCTAGAGAATTTGATATATAATCAATATAAGCATAATTTACCTATGATATTTAAAATATGGTTTAAGATGACTATTAGCATAGAGCATTCTTAATTCAAAAAAATCTTAATTAGTGTAATATGCCTTTTTTATTTAAGTACATTTGATTGTTGCATGAAACTTTATGATAGTACTAGCAGACCTGCTGCCTGCTTTGCAGGCAGTCACTATCTGGTGCTCTAGTTAGGTGAACTTTGTGTTTTTACTTTATTTTCTACTATTCAAGTGAGAGTAGTGGGAAATGTGTGGAAATGAACATATATGTTTCCCAAAAATGAAAACAAATTTTAAAATAGTTTGCGAAACATTTTAGTTTGAATTTAGAGTAAAAAAATTCATATTTTTATTTTTCTGAGCAATGCTCACTGTAGTAGACTGAGGAGAGTATCTTTTTTAGATGCAGTTAGTCAGCCAATCAGGTAGTCATAGATGAAAAGATGAGGGCAAAAATTCAGCCTTCTATCACACAGAGAGCCAATTGTACTTATTTGTATACGTTTTCTGGAGTAAAGTTTCCTTTTCTTTTTCACTTTTTAAAACTCACTCTAGTAGTCTGAGGAGAGTTCCAATGTTAAACATGTATACTACACTCATTGAATGATTATTGTTTGAAAAATAAAGGAAAAATTTCTACCTTCTATTACACATTGAGCCTAGAAAAACTTTCAAGTAGTTATTTTACTACAAAAAGTTTTCATTTTTCAATTCATTACTCACTACAATTAATAGTTGACTGAGGAGAGTACCAATTTTTGAAAAATGATAGTGCGCTCATCGTAGATGTATTGGACAAAATATAAACATTTAATTTCCTCCATCTGTCACAGAGACTTAAGAAAATAAAAAAAGTCACTTTAGTACCATTTCTCAATTTTTAAGTGCTAGTATTATGCTGTGTGCTAGTTTTAAGTGCTAGTCATTATATGCTGTATCCCACTGTAATAAAAGCACCTTTTTTGCATTTTTCCCTTCATCATCAACTGCAAAAAATCCAAAACTATTACCAAATCAAGAAGACGGAGCGCCCACACTCAATGCACTAAACCTCACTCTTTTACATCAAAACTTGAGAGTGAAAAAAAACAAAATGAATACAGAATGGCTGACACACTTCAACATTAATATATACAGATATAGACTACAAAATTAATAAATATAAGTGGAATTGAGGAGGAATGTTGGAGGCACAATTTCATACTTATAGTTACCACGGTTTCCATAATATCAATCTGTTTATCTTTTTGTTGTTCAGTTGTATCTTGCCAAATCGGTCCAGCATGTGCTGTAATAATGTTTTTTGCATTTATCTCTGTGCCACCAACTACTAAAAATCCCAAACTACCAACACATTATGCAGACAGATAAGACACACAATGCACCAAACCTCTCTCTCCTAGCTCAAAATTTTACTAGGAGGAAACAAACCAAAACGGATACGGCGTGACTGACACACTACAAAATTAATATATGTAGATTACCTATTTTACAAAATGTCAGCTGAAAATTTATTATAAAATTTTAGGTAAATGCATAGGACTGATTTCTCCAAGCATACTTGTGAGTTACTTACTACTTTTTCTGGTGTTATAGTGATTTATAAATAAGTATTCAAAGAAGTGACATGGATTCATTTTTACAGACCTTAGTACATACATTTAAGGTATATGTATCTACTTTTCTCAGTAAGAAGTTCTTCAGAAATGTATTTACAACTTTCCCAAGGTGGGAGGTTATTGAGAGCTCTAATAGCTGCTTTCTGTATTCTGATAACTCTTGTCAGGTAATGCCTAGTCCCAAAAAATTAAACCACAATAAACAATAATATTAAAATTACCAAACCAGACAATTTTTGCAGCTGTTTTAGAACAAATTTTAATTATTGCAATAGTATAAATTACTTCATTAATATTATATTAATGATTGAACATATTTTGTCAATGTGTGTTATGTAATTTTGATTGTAGTCCCAAGGTAGATCAAGAAAATACATCTTCTCTATGGTTTCATAAGGATTTCAATAATTAATATTCACTATATTGAGATCGATACTAATTGCACAGTCTGAAATATAATAGCAACGTTTTATTTCCATTTATATTCACAATAATATGTGCTAATCATTCCACAGAAATGGATAACTAGCTCTTGATCAATTCCACAGTATTGCCAGCACTATTTCCTGAAAATATAAAGTGGGTATCATATGCATTTATATGTTTTAGGATATTTTCTCCCTAAAGTTTTCACTC
>WURS02448199.1:0-14382 GCA_011762765.2 Rhinocypha anisoptera
ATATAAAAGTTATTTTTAAAAACCATCAATCTATCATGGATTTCCACAAGGTGACGGCCTCCACAGTGAACTTTATTTTTATAGAAATATTTCATAATATATGGGTTATTCGCTATATATTTCGGTTGTGATGCTGTTCGCATTCTCGGGTTCTTCACCCGAGCGCACTGCTTAAGGAGGCAACCGTTTCGAGAGCTCTTATATGATATATTTTTTGGAAATTGTTGTATAATTCATTATAACCAATGAGAACTTTGGCAAATTGAATTTTTCAGGTTGAATTGTAGTATGGTCTAAGTATATCTTTCATTCCAGCCGTTTACATAAACGGTCAAAAATCATGTATAATTGAGTGTCACCGGTATTAACCTTAAGTCCTTTTATACGCAACATTATTGTTTTTATTGTCTCAAGCAGAGTAATGCTTGAAATATATAGCACCCTTTATATAAAATTTTATTTTTTCTCCGTATTCCATTCCATATTTTTCCATTTTATTCTTAAACGGGATACAGAAACTTTTTTACCCTTATGATCCACTGAAAGCTCTTCCATTACCTTGAAACTCTTTTTTAAATCTACGTTGTCAAAGACCGACACCAAGCCAATAACTGCAGCCTGATTTTTTTAAATATGCATCACTTTTGAACTCGTAATCTAAAGCTGAGAATGGCTTCGCTTGATCCGACTCCTCATGAATTTGAATTGTTGTATCAAGTCCCAGAGAAAGGGAAAGCCTTCAACGCTCACCGATGGAATCATCTCGAATCCAGTTCTCCGAAAAGTAACTTGGGTATGTTACGGCACGTCATTTTAAAATTAAGCGGATCATCCGTGCGCCAATCTCTTGATAATCACATTGCGACTAACCTCAATAGGTTCCCGATTCGAAATATTTGTACTCACGGGGATTCAAATTCAATTAAAACAGAATTTAAATTACGATGGGGAAAGGCTGCACGGCTGCAAGTTTATTTGTTAAGGCAGAAGATCCCTATTTTAAAATTTCAGTCTTTCAATGTAATTAATAAATTTGTATTCTCATATGCAACATGTGTACTGATTTACTTGTTCCAACTATCATGCGTACAATATAGAGATGTATTTATATTCTGATTTGTTTCTCTGATGTACTGACTCTGTTTGAACAATTTGTCTAAACATAAAGATAAATCTTTACAAGTTTGTTTTAAACAAAATATTATTACAAGAGGACACGCGTAGCATAAATTTTGAATTATCAAGGTACTGCCAAATCGTGATATGCTCTGAATTACAACCTAAAAGTACTTTTTTCTTTTCATATTTCTAACTCAATTGCCTAATACTTAAACGGCGATCAGTGCCCAAATGAAGTGCCGTACTACTCGAAGAGTTCCAAGTATTTCATTCTATAACAGAAAAGTTTTCACTTTATTCATTAAATTCACCACAAACCTACACTATGATTTCAACATTAAGTTTCTTAAAAATTTTTGTGCCACAATCATAGAGTTATTCAATAATTGACTTTTGAAATGGCCACATTAGATAAAGTATCCTAAGTGCAAATTTATTTTTGCAAATTGAACATTTAATATTTCGTTATTGGAAAATAATTAATAGTGGATCACGTATTAATCAGAAAATAGTGTGGTTTTTTAGTTACTAAATTTTTCGCATTTTATCTTCCACGATTTATTTATAGCTTATTAAAAAGAAATATTTTCAATTTCACTTCATTCTAAAATGTTCTTTGTAATATCCTCGGAATCAATTTACTTTGAATTGAGATCTCTTTCTTGAAAAAAGAAACTGTCAATAGACTATTGTGTAGTCAGGAGTAGTTTTAAGTGAATTTACCAATCTAAACTAAATAATTCATATAGTAATCAATTGTAAAATAATTCCTATCAAAATTGGTTTGTTTCCTGGATGACTGCTCTCCGATACATAATTCAAAATCTAGCTGTATTGCGTAATCGTTTTCATACATGTTCACGTACATACAAAGCAGTTTCTCCAATATACTGTAGAATTGATATTATTTTTCAAGATGGCTGCGTACGGATTATAGTATTAATTTAAATAATTGTCCAGTGAATATGTATAAGTATGTATTCGCAAGAATTGCATTTTTATCAATTTTTCATTAAAGCTTCTTCGAATAAAATTAAGAGGGAGCTGAAAAACTTTATACCAATTATATTCATTTAAATATTCGTGCATTACTATGCACAAAAGCGTTCATTATATCAAACTTTCTAAATAAATATTAAATTCAGGCAAATAGGCAATTTTTTAAAGTATTACGTTTTGCGCTGGTTTCTATAATTTGTTTCAATTACACGCGCGATTTACGATGAACCGAGTTCACAGCCAAAATGCCGGTGGAATAAACTGGAAATTTTTTACGGGTACTCGGAGAGTGATTTCAAATTTGAATTAAATCCACTGCCTTGATTTCAATTTATTTATCTCTGTCTACATAATAGGTATGTGTGTCAGTGACAATCCCTGTATGCGATTACGTCAACTTGCAAGCAAGCGTAAATTTAACGCTTAGAAAAGGATGCAAATATGTTATAGATTCTAAGTCAACCATGCAAATAGATTTACCGGGAAAGGTTTAAACGACAATTCACATTTCCTGTTGTAACTAAATCTAAAAAATTACTAACGTTTAAAAATGAAAATCAGTTGGGTTGAAAGGACGAATAACATTTGCTCAATATTTGAATACAAGGAATTCATTTACCAATTCAATTGGGAAGAAAATTCATTTACCAAGAAAAAACTTGTAAAATAAAAAATATATTCATTGGTATCTACCTTATTTAATTTTCATAAAAATTTTCATCTACAGCACTCAACAGAAAGACTATGTTTTTATAAATGTTACACCTCACTATTTTATCTATACAATAGCTTAAATAGTTTAAAATTAGCTAGAAAACTTTTGAAAAATGCTCCATGAAAAAAATCAGAATAGAAGCATATTGGTTTCATCCTGAAAGGTATTTGGATGAAAATTGAGTGCAGCAGCCTTCGTAAATGATACTAGTTAAGATTCGGTGGTTTTCAGATTCTGAATGAGTTGCTACATAAATTCAATAGTAGCCATACCGGTTCACAGATCCGTAGTTTAGGCAAAGTTCCTCAAAGAAAATTGCTACGAAGGTTAGAAAACCACAGGATAGATACAAATGTAACGAATAGGTTATCTAATTTTTAATAGAGACAGAGAGAGAGTTAAGGGTCGTGTCTTCAAATAATGGGTAGATGGTGAGTTTTCCGACAGATTTGGTGTCCCCAAAGGAAGAATTATCACTTACCTATAGTATTTACTATTATGTTTACAATCAAGAGAATATTCCATTTTATTACTTACATATGTTTGCCATATGTTCCCTATCCTTTGTTAGCTTATCCATTCTGACCATCCATCAAGTTAACGCATTTTAAGTACAAAAACTATCGATAGTTTCAGTTATCTCTTCTGGATTAATGGGCATTTGAAATCTCATTTTCGTCTAAAATTATAATAATATTTTTGCTATAAATATGGAAAACGATAAATTTAACTGATCGGATACTAGGATACTACTTAATTTTACTAATCGTGTACTTTCAATAGTGATGAGATGGAATTGAAATACATTAATGACAAAGACTACCAATCCAACTACTTCAAAATATTTTACTCTCAACCGGTTTTTTATGCATTACATTATCATCTAAATTAAAATTCGTATATACTGAATTTTTTCAAAATAAAGGAAACATTTTAAGTAAAATTCACAAAACTTGACTAAGATTGGGCTTTCTGGAAGAAAAGCGTTGGTGTGGATCTCGAATGTAAAGGCTAATATTGTATTGTGCGAATGTGTTTTTGTGTAACTGTTTCTGCCTGTAGATGATGCGAGTTTGCCTTTGAACCCTGAATACAGGGTTCAAAGCCTTTTTTTTCAGTTGGCGATAAAGAGAGAGAATGCCATTATGTTTCCAATAAAAATAACACTGTAATAGTAATTTTATATTATAAGTCTTTTACTAGTCTAGCAGTGGACATTTAACTCTCCAATATACGTGAAATCTATAAGAAAGAGAATTCATTGCTCATAAATGGATATCATTAGCGCATTCAGGTACACCCACATACACAGAATTGAACTAAGCGTTCATATTCCGACCACCTAAACTTTTCTCAATAAGAAGAATACCGGCGATATGATAGCGACATATTTTTTGTCGTGTCATGTTTTCATAACGTAAAAAAAATATTAAATATAAATTCCTAATATTCGAATTGAGACTCTCTTATCCACCATTGAGGAATAAGCGATTAGTGGGGCACTAAAATGCACTGTAATTTTCAATATCATCTTATATACGGTGTAATTTTATAAATGGACGTGTCATGAACTTTTGTAATTAGTTATGCCTTTATTATGCTTTCCTGATAAACACTAGAAATCATTAGTATCTAATTAGTTGCATCATTACCTGAAATTTATCACCTCATATTTTTTGTATTGGATAATTGATTAACGTACTTTATTAACTCTTAAACTATGTTTCCTTGAAGCTTTTTTATGTTTGTTGTATGAAGAAATGATTTTAGAAAATTATTTCTTTATGGTCATATTTTTCATTTCTTCTTCTGATTTTGAAAAAAAACAAAGCTATGACGATAGAAAACAAAGTAGGTTCTTATTCGCCATTTACTAAAGGGTAAAAAATACTTCCGTAAGAAAAACGAATGGAAATTCGGACAACTGATCGCCAAATTTAAATGTTGTATCCCATGGAAACGGGTGATAACACATTAATTTCAAAGCCTGGAGTGAAAGTCTGCAAATCCGTTGCACAGCTTATATTTTTAGAAGTAAACATCAACAACAGGATGATTACCAACTAATTTAATTTTTGAAATGATTAATCATTTTCAGCGTCCCAAATATTTATTTCATATTCCACTCCTATTTCACTCGTTGGTATTTCAAAAGACAGTCGATAAAATTTCCCATTAATGCACGAACTGTGCGAATAAAGAATCATCACGCGAGGGGTAAAATTGTCATCATTTTAGGTTCGATTTCAAATTTGTCCACAGCGGCTTATACGCAAATGCCTTGAAATGACAAACAGAGGAATAGTGAACAACGTATTTTTCTCGATACTATTCTGATGTAAAATTATTTACACAAAAATATATCTTGTATGTAAAATAATATCTCCTTTCAAACGTTTCCTTCAAACTTAAAATGGATAAATAAATTCGACGATTTTCGTAAAAAATGGCTAAAACAATTTTAAATTCGATGTATTAGGTACATATACTGTGGAAATAAAACAATGCAGAAACGTTCATATTTTGTGTCCTCATGGAATTCCACCAACAAGATGGTCTCCTCGGTGAATTTTATAATAACAAAATATAGCAAACATTTATTAAAATTCCAGTTTCAAATATTAATACTAAATTTAAATTGCATATTTGTGAATGAATTTCCAGGAACATATGTGAAATTGTTTCTGAATTAAAGAAGAAAATTATCAGTTCAGCCACCCACTTTGACATTATAATTCCTTTTCATTACCATTAAACGTATTCCAAAATCTAGAGACCATCAATAAGGACAATAAAATAACTGTTAACAATCTTACATCTTAATAAATTTAAATAGCTGCATTTGAAAATGTCACAATCCTGGAACGTCATATTCTTCAAAAAGTGTTCTCTGCAAGACTATTAGATCTCAAATATAACTCACACAAATAAATCTAACATCAGATAAATCTAACATCCATGAAAACTCGTGACTTTAGTACTAAAGGCAAACTTACACGGGGCATGATATCATGCGCTTGCACATGCGTCATCTCATCGAATCATGCATGTGCATGCGAATGATCATCACTCGTCAGCCATGTTTGTTGTGTTAAATGTAGAGATACCACTTCGAAGCTAAAAAAATCTTACTATAATAAGTTAATGCATAGTACTGTGACAAACAGGCAACCAGTAAACGGTAAAGTAGATAGATTATAAAATCTTTCGTTTTCAATTATTTAATCGAGCCCTTGGAGATAGTCGGAAATCTAGAAACAGAAAGTAGTATTTTATTTAAGGGTTGGTATTCCGGTGAGGTTTAAAACATCGGTGCAGTTGGTAGCATTGTTAAAATGGCAGCTACAGACAGGTAATGGTATACGATCTTTGCTACTACAGGTGTGTGCATGATGTCATGCACCGTGTAAGGCAAATATTCATGCCGGATTCTGTCACGCGTGAGATATCGTTTCCAACGAGATCATGCACGTTAATGTACATGATAGCATGCACCGAGTAAGGTGGCCTTAAGAAAAACCTATTTTCTGAGTGTGAAATAATGTTTCATTCCAAGACCAACGTTAATATCATTTGAGGACACATGCGCCAACAGACAGTTGTATATATCTTTACTGGAAAAGGGCAGCGAGCAGAGGGGAGTTTAGGAGAAGTCAGGGTCGTTCATAACCTGTGCTCCATTATTGGGGCAATCTGGAAGGCCCTACTCTACTTTTGGAAAGACAAGAGTATGAGTGAAGAGAGAGTGAAAAGGAGAGGTGATTTGTTTGACGGCTATGACAGTGTCGGGTTTTTTTTTAGGAAATGGCCGTATCTTGATAGTAAGCTAGTTTCGTTGTTAACAATAGGTTTTCGCACACTTTTATTGCCAGTAAATGGCTACTAAAAAGTCCAAATCAATTTTTGAAGCAATATATTTCCAAAGTTAAATCGTTAACTGACCCATGTTAAGTACTTTAAAAATATATAGACAAAATGACTCTGAGTTCACGTAAAAATGTTCAGGTGAAAAAGGGAAATTAAAAAGCGTCGTTCACCTAGTTTGACGGAGTGTTTAATATTTTATTAATCTCTTCGCTGAAATGATCTCCTGTTGTTCACATCCATGAATCAACGCCTTAACGCGGCGTCTAATGACGAAATCACTTTACCTCCGCGTTTCACTTATTAACGAGTGATATCGTGATATATATCTGTGACTCAATCTCCGCTCTCTTAAATACACTCTCCGAAGACACGCATTGTAAAAATTAATTGAAAACTTTAATCACCTCGCCCAAGGATGTTAGCCTTTTCGTACTCTTTGAAACCAAAATACGGTGTGACACATCCACTAATGCTGACTCAAAATGGGAAGAGGAACTATCTCTTGCCCTGGCAGTCAAACGTCTTCATTTAATAGGCTAGAAACGCTAGACAACACACCTTCTCCGTGCCAAGCCATCTCCTGCCATTTAGCCATGTTTGTGTTACATTATCGTTCCTAAACATTTATACACTTTTCTTGCAATCGCACTGACTCACAACAATTTAATTTTGCCTAATAGACGTTGGATATTTGGATAATTTTGATATCTTGAGCAAAAAAACAAATCTCCACCTGCTAAATTGGGTATTTTCAGGGGTTACTTTGTGGAAACGATTCATAATGAAGATGAAAACACTTGGTTTTTCCACATGAAAATATTTTATTAATAATTACGACCTAGGTTACAACTTGCAAAGTGACTCGCCCTGAAGATGACTTTGCAAGTCGAAACCTAGGTCGTAATTATTAATAAAATATTTTCCTGTGGAAAAACCAAATGCTTTCATCTTCATCACTTTTGTGCTTAGTAAATTAACTCAAAAAATTAATCAGAGATATGAATTTTCTAATGTTGACTTACCTTGTACAGTCAGGATATGGACAAGGAAATGATGGTCTATCAGGAAGGTGTGTTTTGACATGATGAGATATATTACCTTTAGAATTGAACTTTTTCTCACATACAGCACAAATATACTCTGCAATGGAAATAGAAAAAGAATTTGAAGTGGCTTGTGCATAGGAAAAAAGGTAGAGATTTGAAGTAAAATAAAATTGAATATATTACCACATTGGTGGAAAAATGCAAGATTTAGTGACATTGTGTCATCACTGGAATCAAAGAGATTTAAGCTTAAGATTTGGATGGATTAAAGATTTGGGATGGAATAACACCACTGACAACAGGTAATGGAATATTTAAACTTTCTTTGAATGCATTAACATTTGCCTATAAATAATCTCAAATAAATTATTTTTATCAATCCAATCATTATGAACAGACCATTAATCAGGAAAGTAAAGTTTAGTTCAATGTATCATTTGAATCATAACATTAAATAATTTGCATAATTTTGTAATTATAACATTGTATAATTTGAAACATAACTTAATATAACATTGTCTACTTTGAAATCATATTGAAATGGAATACTTATCATCAGATACTGAAAACAGATTATGGAGAATGTTACTCTGTTTGGATCTTCAAGGGACACTTTTAATCGCCAAGCCCTCAACACTCTTAACCCTTTTAGTGCCAGCCCCTATCACCTGGTATATGCACAAAATGCCAAAGCTTTCTCTTGGAATTTGTTGATTTACAAATTTAATTTAATATATATATTAATATAAATGTGTTACCATCATATTTTTTATTTACACTCCAAACACTTTTAGGGTAGGTAAAGTATTTTATTTATATTTTTATCTCCTAAACAATTTAATAAAAAATTACTTATTAAAGGTGAGTATAAATATATATACAGGGTGGAATTTAATTTAGTTTTAAAGCAAATAAGCAACCCTATGTTTTATGAAAAATAAAGAGAAGATGAAGGAAAAGGAAAGATTAGTATCTATAGTAGACTCTTGCTTATCAAAGGTGGAAAGGAAAACATTTTCCGAGAAAATGAAAATCCTGGTTAATCCACTCCTGTGAAAGTGGTAAGCATATTACGAGGATATTATACACTTCTACATGTCTTCAACACACATATGGTGTACAAAATCATGTATGCATGAGCGGTTTCTGTGAATCATTTTCCAGGGCCCACTTTGGCGATTCTGGATTACATACATAGTATTGCAAGATGAACTTTTTTTGGAGGATTCTGGTTAATCCATATTTCTGTTAGGTTTCGAATAATCAACAGGATTAGGGAATCTGGAGCAAATAAACTGTATGTGGATATACTTATTCACTAACCTATTGGATGAGCAACCTTTAAATGATGCCTTAATTGTGTCCATTTCTGAAATTCTTCTGTACAACCCTTGATACTACAAGCATGTTTTTTGTGGCAGCGCTGATGCTTTCTCAACATCCTTCCACTTGCAAATCCAATATTGCATTCTTGACATCTGTGGTAATGATATTAAGTTAGTGATAGGTAATAATTAAAAACACTTTATACTTTGGTAACAAAAATAGCTAGACACAAGAAACAGTCCCTGAGTAAAATATTAAATCTATAAAAATTGCAGTTGTCATTCACCGGGTTGATTAAAAGACTGCATTTTTTTATATCTTTCAAAATACTTCCAATGCAATGGAATAACACACATTTGTCAACCGTCAATTGAAATGGCTAGCCTTTCTTTACATTTTCTTATGGTTAACAAAGATGTATTATAATCTTAACTAGGATTGAAATTAAATGCTTATTTATCCCAATAGTACTACTACAGACATAGATATTACGAATAATTCCAAATCAGGTAACAAGTAATTGATGACAAATGAAAATAACAAGACTTCGGATTGGTCAGATAATGAATGGATTTGAATTATAAACCTTTGAAAAGTTAGTAATAACCATGTACAAACCTGAAGGATAAAACACCACTGTGTGATATCAAATGTGCTCGAAGATGGTGATTTTTGGTAAAACTTTTGCCACACTCCTTACAAACTAATGACTTCCCATGTTTTCGTTGATAATGTCGCTTTAAATTAGTTTCATTGCTGAGGGAGAGTTCACATCCTGGATGTGTACACCTAAATAATATTAAGAAAATTATATTTAAAATGCAATATAAAAGATATTTGTGAAAATAGAAAAATTTCAAAACCTTATGTTAATATTAAGAGCTACAATTATTTGGTATTCTTAATTTATAATGGGAAAAAAGACAAGGAGGAAAAATTTGTTGAAGGAAAGAAAGGCCGAAAAAATAGCAAATTTCATAGTAAATATCAACCTTCAGTTTTAACCTAAGTAAATTAAAGTGAAACATAACAAATGAATTTATAGATGTAACATGTGTAATATAGGTACAGCGCCATATATACTACATGCCAATAGGGAAAGGGATATAATGACGCTTATTTCACCAAAAGCAATACATTGTATGGCACCGTCATGAGAAAGAGTATATATGAAATAGTTACATACATATGAAATTGTAACGGATTTACATGTGTACTTTCATAACAATAATGAATTACCAAAAAGAGTTATTATTATAGTGTCTTACATGTATTCATTTACATTATGATAGCCTTTATCGGAAAGCATTTTCATTTTGAAAACAGCAGATGAGTTAATAATGTTGAGGTTCTTAAGAAATGTGCTAGAGAGTTGGTGTTAAAGAGATATATATTAACTGCATTGATACTGACATAATGGAAGTAGATAATGACAAAGTGTTGAGATCTTGTAGGTTGTGTTTTAACATAATACAGAGGAGGTAGAATTTAATCCATTCCTAACTCAATATAAAATGCATCTACTTTAGCCAAGAGAAGTAATTAGAGCTGTGTAACACCTTAGAACAGAAAAATATAATTTAGTGAAATTATTACACAATAAATACGGAAATGACATTACTTTCACAAATAAATAAATTCTGAATTACTTTCTACAGGTGTTTGGCTTTTCAGCCTCATACAAAAACTACAACACACAAAAATTCAAATTACTGTGTGTAAAATACTAAGTCCCAGCAGTTGAAACTTTATCAGTCAGGAAAAAGGTTCGAATACAACGGAATTAAGATGAACATAAGGTGATTGTGTTATATACTTCGCCGTGTCATAAGTGTTGAGGGATCGTTTAATTAAAGGATCGTTTAATCGTTTACGATCCTTTGTTTTTGTTGATTCTAGATTCGTGGAGTAATTAACATATCGCACTTACTTGAATATCTTTTTAAATAGATTATCTGTGTGGTTCGTAGTAATATGCCTTTTTAAATGACAGGCATGGGTATATGAACGGTCACAGTTAGGCCTGTCACACTTGAAGGGCCTCTAAAAGGGAAAATAAAAGTCACGATTAAATACGTCCATATAATTGATTAACACATTCACAATGAGAAAATTACCTCTCCAGTGTGCTTACAGCGATGCTGCTTTAACCTAGAAGGTTTTTTGAAAAAAGCACTACAACCTTCAAAGTCACATTGGTAAAAAGCTTGTTTTCTCTTAAGTAATTCTTTCTCGCAATTCACTTCTTCACATGAGCTCTCACTTGAGTCTGTCTGGGCACCCATCTCATTTTATTGTTGATACACATCAACTTCAAAAACAAATTGACACGATTGAGAATCACGTACCCACACAATAACTCACCTACCAAAAGCAAATGCCTACATGTGACTGACCGTATCACTCTACCGTATTCGGATCGCGCGGAAAACGTTTCTCGCTTGTTCTTTCACATTAAATGGCGGTAAAATCAAATGTGCAAACGATACATACGTAAAGATTTATTAAATTGAACTCATTGATGCATAATTTAACACACTTACCTCTTATATTTCTTGTACCTTAATTCTGGTGAGAATTTGTCTTCACATAAAATGGTGTATAGCTGCTTATCTAATGATGGAATATAGAATTAGCCTACTTATCATCACAGAACAAGAAAGTGGCACTTTGTTGCTTTGTGAAGATATGAAGGCTAATATCATCTTCCATCAGATTGAAAAATTTAAACCATTTTCATTTCTTCATAAATTTTTACATTGATTTTTTAGTTTCATTTGTGTTATGTCATCATGCAATGTTTTCACAAAAACCACATATGCATGGTATAAAAATTGTAAATTGACCTTTTAAGTATGGTTTATTGCTCTTTCCAGTGTGAAGAGTTTTTTTGTAAAGGCCATATGCATCAAATAATTGTGATGAATATTCATCACAATTGTTTGATAAAAATTTTTATATTTGAATGGTAGATGAACTCCGGTACTTATTCACCAGGATTGAGAGTTTTTTGCTGTATTGTAGTATGAACTCTGCACAATGTATTTGTTTGTATTTTAGAATCCTAGTACACTTACCTATTGGTGAAGAATATCGATGAATAGGTTCCAAATTTCTTTGGAGTTTCCTGATTGAATGTGAAAGTGACTGAATGTGAAAGCTGCTGAAGTCAGCCTGAGTTTGTGTTTTATGTTTGGGTTTGATATTCTTTTTTGCTCTATATCTAAACCTACCTGTATAGCCTTATGGTAGCTCATATGTAGTCCAGAACAATTGTCGGTTCGTCAGCATTCTTATCACTGAAATTACCACTTGCAGATAGTTTGTACTGGTTTAACAGTCTCCAAATTATTGCTGTTGTTTCATTATTTACCTGAACATTTACATTGCCCCTTCATAGTTTCTTGGCTAGAAATGTTGCTAATACTTTTTCATTTTGTCTAGTGGTCTCTCAACCATCTTTATCATACACCCAGGTCACCGAACAATTCAACAAATGAAAATAAATTGTCAATAAAAATTGCTGTTCAACTCCTTCATTTTTCCCATCAACTACATTGAACTGCATGAGTAGCAGTTACCGCAGAAGATTTTTCTTGTCCTTCCTTTAGTAAGATTTCATGTCAAGTCATAAGTATAGCTTGTAGTGTCGTCAAACTTTTAAATATTCACTCCAAAAAATTTATAGCTGTTGGAACATTAATCTACATTTTATTGAAGCAAGTACTTCAAATGTCTCTTTGTTGTCCACCCTCCTCTATAAAAATTTTTATAAAAATGTGATAATGATTTATAAATAGGTGTTGGAAAATACCAAAAAGAGGGATAATACCAACAATGGGAAACACGTTTTCCACAAAAATAGTCATGTTTAATTAAGGCAAACAGCCATTTTCCTTTTGTCACCAATCATAATAAAAGTCCATTTTATCCCTATTGGCACTTTTATTTACACTAAAACAGTTCTGTTTATTAACACTTTTGCACAAAACGACTGATATATTGGGCATTCAGAATCATCCCCCCAGTACGATTGCCTTTTTAAAGTAATTTTTCCTTTATTTTGTCACACACTCGTCTACAGGGGATGTATTCCAGTTTAGGGGTCCAGCATGAAATGGTTAAATGATTCCCAGACTAACTGCTTACCTCTAGGTGATGGCTCTTAAGGAATACTGAAGGTATATTGGGAGAGGGTAAATAAGTTAAAGCATAAAATGGAATTGACCCTAGAAAGTCCAGGCAGATAAGGGAGAAACATTGTAATAAGTGGAAAAAGTCAAATAAGTTCACTTCTATGTCTAATTTAACTAACCTCCCTATGTCAAGGTTTTATCAAGACAGGAAGGGATTGAAAGTTCTTACAAAACCAAATATACATTTGGCTAAAGGAAATTGTCACTATGGCTCTGCTACTTAATAAACATTGATTTAAGATTTCAGATTTACATACACGAAAGTTCAACACAGTGATGATTATGTAAATGGAACTTGAGGAAAGAGAAGTCACAGTACTGTGACCTTCCACATGGAAGATCTTGAGATGTCAGGGAGAAAAATTAATAAAATAGTGCTGCAAAATCAATTTATGAATGGGAAACAAATATCTTCTGGTATGTCTAATACAGGCTAGATGAGTAAAATCTCATCTACAACATCCCATCCCCTGGATAAACTAGTGTATAATTTTCTACTCTCTTGGATATAGAGTTCCTTCAGCTTCACAGGATTGTAATTGTTATATATACAAATATCTGAAAATTGAGAAATGAAAGTTATTCCCGTCCCACAACCCTGATGTGTGCTCAACAGGTCTATATGGAAGCTCTTACACTCTTGAGGACTTACTTTATCTTAGAATAAAAGCACTATAGTCGTATCCTTAAGCAAAGTCAATGACTATCAGGGATGGGCTGTAAGGGGTGAGTCTCTTCATAATTGATTGATTTTCAGGACACAGATTTGTTTGGTTGAGCAAAGTAATTTTGCTGAAATCCCCATAATGTCCCCAGCTCCAGTCTTGTGAATGCAGTACACCAGCACTAATCTCTTCTTCTTTTGCTATATTTTTTCTGTTCCTGGGCATATTTCTACCCTTTTTCCTTTCTCCACCTCTATTCTAAAAGCATTTTTATTATTACTCTTAAGTAAGTAATGAGGACACTGATAGAACAGAATATAGAATATAATCAGGATGTTTTTGCCTATTTTGTAGACTTTGAAAAAGCATTCAATAAAGTAGAGTGGCCTAAACTAATGGAAGTGTTGCATAAAATAGGAATGGATTGGAAGGATAGGCGTCTTATCCGA